>JAVTVY010022744.1:0-88830 GCA_036873755.1 Hanleya hanleyi | reverse complement strand
ATTCGAGGTCAAAAGTCATGTGACCTTGCCTTCCCAGCCGAGGTCAAAATACTCGCTTCTGATTGGCTGTCAAAGCAAAAATTGGAACTCTTCTGTGTTCGGAGGTAGCTTTTTTCCTCAATATGCAAATTTCTGAGGTCAAAGGTCAATACGACTCGATTCCCGTTAACACTACTACTGTCGTTGCACACTTAAGGGTGGTTACAGACATCACTCACTCGTTCGTAGCTCACTCACCCACTCGTACCACACACACACACGCACACACAGACGACGATGGACAGACGTGACCGCCGCCATCTTGGATGTAAATACATTCTGCTGCAAGCATTATGCCACGATGAAGACTATAGGTCTATACCATATTATAATACTAAAGGATCTATATACTGCATGTAATAATAATAATAATAATGTAATGGTGGCCTCGTAGCAATGGCCCCAGTCTAATTTCATAATACGACAAATCGTCCGTGTTCTGCTACATCATAATTCTTCTTGCCTTCTTAATAGCTTATATCTATAAAACCATCCTGTTCAGAATGATCAATGTCGCAAAAGAGCATATACGGATCGATGGCTTGGTTCGTCTACACGGTGATCGGGGTCATTGAGTGAATTTTGTCCTGCCTCAGTTATACCCCTTGTCTGTGACTAAAATCATGACATAAAACGGGTAAGTAGACCCCCACTTTTTTCGCCTTTTTAAGTTGGTATCGGACCTGGCAACACGCCAAAGAAATTTAACTGAAATCGCTCTTACAGATTTTTCTGGAAATTTTACCGAACTTGGCCATTTTTCGACTGTTTAAGGGGTTTTCTAGAAAAAAAAATGAAACAAGCATGGAGGGGAATGTTCGAGATTCAGTTTTTTATAACAGTGTTGTGTCTTAAAATAATAGTATATTTCATGCTCTTTCAGAAAATATATACATATTAGTGATTCGGGTTGAAGATTTAACGATAATCAGGTTAGGGTGATCCCGCTCTCTAAAATGGAGGTAAAAAGGTCGATTTTGCTCAACAACTTTTGATTCCTTCTTAACCAATGCTTCAAAACGTCAGTCGCATTAATTTATCTATTGTTCCAAGTCCTAAAATTAATTTGCCACTCGAAGGACCAGAGTAGTATATAAACAATGTTTCGAGTATCCTTTCCCCCGGATGTAAAAATGACGTCACAACTTCCTATGGTGGCGCCATCTGTACACTTTGGATGCAAGGGGGGCAACTCGATCTGCCAGAGTTTGGCCGCCATCTTGAATTTTTGAGGAGGTGTGGGCGGCCATCTTGAATGTTGTGGAAAAGGGGATGTATTCCTCCGCGGTGATGCGGTCCTGGCGGTGATGCGGTCTACCTCCGCGGAGAAAAAGTAGTCCCTAGACTGGAAATACGTTGCATGGTCCGATGGGGTCGAGTGAGGTATCAAAGTGAAGCTTATGTGAAGGGGCATCTAATGGGCTGGGTGTGGGGTTGAAATATCGGCATTCTGCGCATGCGCGGTGGCCCAAGTGTATGAAAATATACGTTTTGAGAGCTAGGGGAGTCCCTAATGGTCCGATGGAGTTGAGTGAGGTATCAAAGTGAAGCATTCGTGAAGGGGCATCAGATGGGCTGGGTGCATGTAAAATTTTTCCTGAAAAAAAACGGAACACGGACTTTATCGAAAAATCCGGGAAAATGCCTATATGGGGTATGGGGGGTATATAGGTCGCCGGGCTTAACGGGGCTTGCCTATCAATAGAGTTATCTCCCCCTAGTTCCAGGGTGGGTGTATGTAAAATTTTTCCTGAAAAATACGGAACACGGACTTTATTCTAAATTACGGGAAAATGCCTATATGGGGTATGGGGGTATAGGACCATCCTGGGAAACCTACTTCTAGACATTTGCGGTATAGGTTGTGGGGTCTCGTTTTCTTAGTCTCGTCAAGACAAACATGATAGGAAGTGTCCCGGAGCGAATCGGTGAAATTTTTGAAAAAGTACGATATAGCCCCATATAGTCCCATACTGGGGGGTATAGGACCAATGTTTGTCCCCCTGGGAAACCTACTTCTATACATTTGCGGTAGGGTTGTTTGGATTTGGTTTTCACGTCTCGTCATTTAGAACATGGTAGGAAGTGTCCCGGCACGAATCGGTGAAATTTTTGAAAAAAGTCACCGCGGCCTGGGTAGGCCCATAGGCCTATACTGCATGGCTATGGGTGTATAGGGCCATACGGGGTGCACGTGTTGGAGTCTAGGTGGGCCACTAATGGTCCGATGGGGTCGAGTGAGGTCTTATTTTGAAGCTCTCATGCAGGAGCACTTGACTACACTAATGGTTCGTACGTTGTCAATACTCTGCGCATGCGCAGCCTGGCCGTAGTATAGAAAGCAGGCATTTTGGGGTGTGTGTGGGAGTGTTTGGGTTAAAGATGGGCTATTCACGGTTCGAATGGGTCGTGTGAGGTATCCATGTGAAGCCTATGTTAGGGAGCCTCTGATGGCGTGGATGTGGGGTAGAAATAGAGTCATTCTGCGCATGCGCGGTAGCCCAAGTGTATGGAAATAGACGTTTTTGGGATCTAGGCGAGCCCTATTGACCTTTGACCTCAGAAATTTGCATATGACGTCACTTCCGGTTGGGGTGAATGAGGCGTCACCTTTGGACATGTCCAGACTTGTCTGTGTTTGTCATGTACTGGGGTTGCGCAAGTGTGTGTGTGTGTGTGACGTCACTTCCGGTTGGGATGAATGCTCAAACACACTACCTCCAACTTTCCCGTCCCGGCGGGCCCCGGCCCCCCAGTGCGCGCGTCATCACCGGAAGTGCGCGCGCGGGACAAAAGGTGACATCCAAGTCAAAAGGTTCTATGTCCAATGAGACAATGTTGCGGCATCGATATAGTCAGAGCTTGAACCCCAAAAAGGGGATTGTAAATGAACCTGGGAAGGATGGGCAGGTCCATTTGGACCAATCAGCGGTCGAGAAAAAGAGCCAATGAGCGATCGAGAAAAAGAACCAATGGACGGGTACTAGGTACACGTCTGTGCCTACACCCGGGTAATGTTTTCTGGACATGGATGGGTTACCTTTGGCTCCATTCTAGGCCACTGATTGGCTAATACGGTGTTCAAAGCCAGTTTCATGCATTATGCTCATAGAACTTATAGTAATAAACTTAATCTATACGTGTTGGACGAGTCTTCACTCACCGTCTTCCTTTACACGCACCTCAATGAAATGCCCGCTCCAACCTAGACCAAAACACGTACTTGGTCTGTGGGCTGATTTCATTGGCTCTCTATTTTACTATAGTGCGCTTGCATTCTAACATTGATGGGTTACATTTTGGCCCCATCCTACACCACTGATTTCAGTTTGACTGAATCTCCACATTGGGCATTGATGCATTATGAATAAAACACAGAAGACAGGGTTTTTTGGTGAGATCTCATTTTGTTTTTTATTCAGTAACAACAACGTGAGAACAACCACGTGAAAACTGAAGCCCAGAACAGGGGGCTTGTACATTGAAAGAACTGAAGTCCAGAACAGGGGGCTTGTACATTGAAAGAACTGAAGCCCAGAACAGCGGGCGTGTGTACATTGAAAGAATTCAAGCCCAGAACGGGACTTGTACATTGAAATGATGGGCGGCCCAGTCATATACGAGTACATCGCGGTCCTCGGCCTTGGGGTACTCGTCAAACATCTGTACTATGGTAGATAAGGGTCTTCCCCGGCATCGATGGTACAGGTAAAACAAACAATATTGTCGGCACACGCTACTGGTCAGGCTTTGCAACGTTTGACTGCTCCAACACCACGTCTCTGTGCCTTGATCCATGAAGTCTGTTAAATCGGGATGGAGGGGTGGCAGGCCGTACGGGTCAAAGTATTCGCCCTGCTGTTCTGTCAAGTACACGGCCACCCAATGTTCACCGGGCCGATCCATCGGGTCCGTGTTGAGAACGTAAGCAGCAGGATACATACGGTCTAATGGGAACACATCTCGGGCGAACACCCCTTGAAACATCATACGTGTCTCTGGGTCATTCTCCAGCACGGTGGTTATCTGGTCTGTATCCATGTTAGGTGGAGAAGTCACACAGCACGTTGCGCGCCTTGTCCACTTGAATGATGTTGTCAAACTCGGCGTAGCAGATCACATTGACGGTGCTCCGGAGGGCTCGTAGAAAGTGGATTTCCAACCGTAAATTGCCTTGCTTGGCCAGGGCCAGCTGATGGTCGTTCTCTAAGGTGGGGGTCAGATCGAAACAGAACAACGTGTATCCGTTCCCGTAGTCCTCCCGACTGATAAAATTCCTTTCGTCCTGGTTGATTTGACCGGTGACTGTAAACAGGCTCTGATAGGCTCGAATGAAATTCGCGCGCCCAAAGTTCGGTGTTAAGGCCGTGGCTGGCACCTGTTGTCCATCCACATGCAGGGCCACAAAATTGATGCCGAAATGTTTAAAGTCAAACGGATTCTCTGGGTAGGCTCCACTGAAACTGGTATTTTCCACACAGGCCAGGATCAATCGCTTGGGTAGTTCCCCCAGGAACAGGTTTTCTTTGTTGGCGCTCATATTTCCAGCAGACACAGAGAACACTTTGGTTTGTACACGTCGGATAGGGTACTGGGCTGGTTTTGTTTCCAAGGCTTTCATGTGTCCCAATTGAACGGCTGGATTCGGTTTCACTTTTCGGACATACAGGACTGCGTCTTCGATGACAATCTTATAGTCAGCTACATGCGCCTCTACGTTAGTGGCCATCAAGGCGAAGGTCGGAGGCGCCCGTATCAGTCGGATTTTGATGGGGATCTTGTTCAAGAGGTATCGGTCTTGCATGAACATGTCTGCGTGCAGTCGACCGATCATATCCACCGAGACGCCGTTCGCGGTCAAAGCCTTCCGTTTGCTATATCCCGTATTGTCGTTCTCTGCGCCCATGTGCTCGGCTTTGTCCTGGTAGAATAAAGCGGCTGTCAGTTGAGATTTTTTAGCCTCTCGCCCATGCGACAACAGCGTCTCGATGTAGGCTCGATAGGGGTACGTGTTGGTCGAGTCACTGATGAGTTTGTCGCTGAGAAATATATCCACCTGTTGAAACATCGAGTGCAGCCAGAGATTCGTCGGGCCCACCGTTGCTTGGTCGGCGATTCTGGTGCCATCTCCATTGACGATCTTGGCTTTCACATACAAGTATGTATGGGCTAAATCCACATAGGCCGTATCCGCATTACTGATGGTGAACTCGATGGGCCCTGTTGCGTTGATGCTGGACAGCGGGAGATGCTCCACCCATAATCCTTGTTCGGCACTGGTCTGTGTGGGCGGCACGGTCCACAAATCAAATTCACTGTTGGTGGAGGGGCAGGACTCGGCGTGGATCAAGGACATGTTTAAGAAAAGATATCCCGGGTCTTCGATGTGCGTCGTCGCTAGGTCGGTCGTCGACTGGTGCGTGGTCTCGGTGGGGCAGCTCTTTTATTCCCTACGGTGCGTTGTGCTTTGGCCACCAAGACGCCTCTCGCTTCTTTGGGCCGCCGTTTCAAGGCTTCTTTAGGTGCCGTACCCCCCAAGACACCACCGGCCACTTGCAGTCCACTGCGTACCGCTTGTTTGCCGATTGCTTTCATCCCACGCGTCACCAAGGGCAGGAACGTTTTGACGATGCTCCCGAGTATGTTCCCCAGTCCATGTCCACGTTACATGCGTGCACCACTAAAAACCGGAAAGCCACCCCCGGCCTGTTGGGCATAATAGTCGATATAGCTGCGTGCATCGCACTCGTAAGGCACCTTCATTATGCAAAGTGGGGAGCACGTGCTTGTCGAAAATGAAGTGTCACCACCACTTTTCCGCGTTCGAATGCCACCGGTCGTCCC
The DNA here is from genome assembly GCA_036873755.1 of Hanleya hanleyi. Taxonomy (NCBI): domain Eukaryota; kingdom Metazoa; phylum Mollusca; class Polyplacophora; order Lepidopleurida; family Hanleyidae; genus Hanleya; species Hanleya hanleyi. The sequence goes on along the minus strand of JAVTVY010022744.1, from coordinate 82,947 downwards.
GTGTCATCTCTTATATCCACCGTGATCGTGTTGATGTGTGTTTGTCGTACGGGCAGGTAGAGCATGTGGGTGAAACTGTGGGTGACTTGATCTCCATACAACTTTTTAATGGGCACCACCCGTAACAGAGGTGTGTTGATATCGCCCACGATGTGGCTGTCCACCACGTCCGAGTAGACGTAGAGTCCGTACATACCCGACTTCATATCCATCGGGATCTCGCCTTGGTGGGCGGTGGGATCAGCGAACGTCTGTAGATCGAAACCCAGCATTTGCTGTAGGATAGGACTCAGTACGACACTCGCGTTGGCGGGGACGACAAGCTCTGCCTTGTCGTTGTGTGCGTTGTAATCGAAGTTCACGTGGTTCTTGAAGGGATAGGCTTTGATGGGTTTTGAAGTATTCGTGACCTCCCGTAGAGCCTTATAATGCAACAGTCTTGACAGCCCACCCATGAACTCCTTGGGAGTATCGTATTGGCCTTCGGGGAGGGTGAGTCGGGTGTCTTTTCCTTCGTAGGTCATCTCGTACCACACTTCATTGGCTCGCACGTTGTACCACGAGTAAGGGTATTGGATATCCACGAGGCCATATTCCCATCGTCCAGGTAAATGCAACGGTTGCGGTAACTGGGTCACGTACTTGGCCAAGGTGTTGTCAGGAAACACATCCAGCGAACTGTTACTGGGTAGGGTGAGGTAAAACATGGCGACTGAGCTGTCCTGCTGCTGCTGTTGGTTTTAATAGGTGTTCCAGGCCTTGGGCGGTTGTGTCCGGCGTCGTGTTCGTCGCGTTGACTTGCTACGTGTCACGGCTCTGGAGATGTGGGATGTCCTGATCAAGGGTGGTTTTTTAAAGGTCTGAAAAGAAGGTGCCCGTTGTGGTGGTGGAGTTTTGGGGGGTGACTCCGGTTCCCAGTCGGCTTCCCAAGAAGGTAGTGGGCCACTCGGCGATTGCTGGGTTTGCTGCATAAAGGCCCAGCGGTGGGGGTTCCCCACCAATTCCTGTGGTACATGCATGTCTTTCAAGCCTTGAGCAAAGACCTCCCATCCTCGAGGATCCGTGTGCGATCTGCGTTTACGCATCAGGTCATTCACTAAATCCGTCATGTGGGTCCCGGGGACCACCTGATTCTGTACCAGGAGTTCGCCTTTATCATTCCAAGTCATGTTAGGATTCTGTTTCATCCGTTGTAATACCAGGCCAGCTTGTTTCTTGAACGATGCAGGTACACTCTTCAGCACTTCGTCTTCCACCCACTGTGGGGCTGTGGGTGCTACCCCTGGTAATGGCGGCTGTTGGAGGGGTGCTGAGGTCGGCGGTGTGTCACGTGGTGGTGGTGGTGGGGTAGAGAGGGTTTTGTATTGGTCCATGAACGTCATGTACCGTTGAAGCGTCTCATTGTACCGTTGTACTTTCTCACTGTCGCTTAACCCCGGTCTCTGTAAGATCTGTTGCATCTCTCCATCGAGGGTGTTTATGGTCTTCACCGTAGGTGGGACAGGGTAGGGCGATTGGAGGTTTTGAAGGAACCGTGGTTCGACGAGGACCATTTTTTTCGTGTGGTTCATTGTCGGCCAAAGAGTCCACCCAATACTGGACCCAACACGGAAGCGGCCAACGGTGCTAAGATGGCCCCGAGAAAGCCGCCTTTCTGTAACACCTTTTTCTTTTGTGTTTGAGAGACTCGCTTCTGGACTAGGGTTCGGAGACCTGTCTTATGCTTGGTCAACTTGGTCTTCTGAGCCGGAGTCAGTGGTACGTTGCCTTTTAACAGGTTGTACCCGATCTCGCACAGACAGCGTACAAGGTCAGGGTCCGCACCGCGTACAATGGTTCGGACCAACTCGGGTGGGGCCGTCTTCAATACACGGAGCGTGGGAGCGTGCTTCCGTACTCGCGCAGACATCATGTACAACTAATGCTAGAACCCACAACTCTGCTCTTTTTATCACCTCAGAGACAAAGTCAACCCTGCTGTGGTATTCATTCTTTTCATTATCCCCATCATCAAACACACACATCCCAGCTGGGGGCGCCACTGTGGGTGTGTTTACATTATTTTTGCATGTACACGTGGTGGACCTCTCCGGGAAAGATGCCGGTCCGTAGTCGAAGGTGCTCGGGGGTGGCTTGCTTGAGGTCGAAGAGCATATACCCGTGCTGAGGGGTTGTGGCATCTTTAAAGGCTTCCAACGCAAACGGTGTGCGGCCGGGATATATCTGTCTCGCCAGGTGCAGCAGTTGAGTGGTATCTCTCGGGTTTTTGAAGACCACCAGGTAGTGGGCATTTAAGCTAATGTTCCGATGTTCTTTGTTTTTACTGAACAGATTCTGCACAATGTAGATGATGCTGAGCCGTCGATGGTGGCTGCCTTTGGTAAAGACTTGGGTGACCCGCACATCCGTCTCCGCCATGAGATCGTCCAGAACCACCAAGGTGTCGGGTTCCAAATCGGCCAGGTTGGGTAGGCCTTCCACGAACGTGATGTGGGGCATTGCTGCATACGCTTCCTGCCATTCTCCGTAACACCACACGACTCGAGCAATGGGTGGGGTGATCATGCTGTCGGCGTGTTGAAAGAGCTTCCTGACGAAGTGCGTTTTGCCGGAGCCCGTCGGTCCTGCGATGACGCAAGTGAAGGGATGCTGCCAACGGGGGTCCATGGTTGGAGGTGTATCCGTTGTCGTGGTAACCCGCACTTGTAAATTTCGTACGAGTGAACTGGAGTGGTGGTGGGTACAACGTCGGCCGTTGTTGTCTGTTCACTGTCAGGGATGATGATGGTGGTGGGTACAACGTCGGTCGTCGTTGTCGGTTCACTGTGAGAGATGAAATCCGGTGGGTCTTCAGACGTACTGGGTGTACTTGGTGTAGATGTTGAGCTTGGTGTGGAGCTCGACGTGGCTTGTACACGGGGTGTGGTGGTGGTGACTGGGCTCGATACGGGGTTGACTGGTGCTACCTGTAGACCGGTTTCACTGGTGGCTGGTGTTCTCAATTGGTTAAGTAACGTGCTGACATAGGCTACGTCGTAAAACACACCTCCGTACAACACACTCAGCAGGGTTAGCACTATCACCACAAAGCCCACTTGCGCTTTGCGCGTTTTGGGAGATGCTGTGTTCAGAGGCAGCTGCTGTTGGTCCATAGCACTGTGGTCGGACGTGGAATGAAGGAGGACGGCAGTGGTGTCTGGCTTTATAGTCGTTTCACCTGGTTGGCAGCGACCCAGGAATTGAAGGAACTGGGACCGCCTTGTATTCTTATAGGTGAAATATTTATACATGCGGCCTTTGAATGTCCTGTTGAACCTTTCCACCACGGAAGCCTTGGTCTCGTTGTACGTATGGAAGAAAAACACCTTCTGTTTCTTGAGAAAGGCTTGGAACGGTCTGTTGAGGAATTCCGTACCTTCGTCGGTTTGCAAATATAAAGGTTTGCGCCCGGTCTTGAAGATGTCTTTGAACGCCGCTATGAGATTCGCCCCCGTTTTCGTCCGGATGGGTACCACCCACGCATACTTGGATAGGATATCGATGCACGTCAAGATATACCGATTCTCATCGTTGTGTTTGGCAAAGGCGCTCATATCGACCAAATCCGCTTGCCACTGGGCATCTATTCCTCCCACGATGACCCGGTTCCGTAGAAAATGGCGACGGACAGCTCGATGTAAGGTATAGGTGTCTTGTTTTCTTAACCAATCTCGGACTTGGGCACGTTGTATCCCCTGGGGTTTGGCCGCTCGATAGAGAGCCGACAAGGCACTATAGGCCGCCGGACTGTCGGGACTGTAGTATAAGTTATCCAACACCTTCTCCCAGCGCTTCATGGTGACACAATGATGATGGACCCTGGCTCTATCGTTTATTTATAACGGGTATATCTTGGGCCGGAGTTTCTTTCTGATTTTCTTCATTGCCTTTCACAGTGTCCATGGTAAATGACCAGTCCAGCTCGTCTGATGACCGCTTGATAAGCACTTCATCCACATCTACCACGGCATCTTCCAATGCAGACCATAGATCAGGGTGAAGGGTAAAATGCACTGTACCCCCATCTAGCCGAGCCAATTGAGCAAAGAAAGGGCCGCGTCGGATGTACACATCGTGACACAAGTGGATGAGGTCGCCGTCCAGTTCACCAGACAACACCCGTTTGAATTTGGTCCAGCCCTCTCGGGACAGACGAATGTGAGCCGGGCACGGTTGTGTAGGGTCCGTGTCTCCCACCACCTCCTCCATGATATCGACCTTATCCGCATACACGTGCAGGAAAACCTCGGGGGTCAAGCTGAGATACGCCAGTATCATATGCTCCGCCATGGTCAGTACGTGAATGGTACCAGAGTTGACTGTCTCTCGTATTTATAGGGAGAACCCCGTGAGATCAAAGGACCAGGTGGTCATATCACTGGGCTGACTGAGTCTAGCCGGGTAATCAATGGCATCGTCGTCGGGTTCATGGCTAGACAGTTGTCCATTGGGTTCTGCCGCCGATTCTCTCAGGGCACGAGCCCACTCCAACTCGTCTGATGACCGCTCGTCCGGTGTAAACAGCTGGTCCACGATAGGCACCACTTTCTCGAAGGCTGTCCACAGATGGGGGTCTAGGGTGAAGCTTCGCGTAGGGTCTTGGTAGCGGCCCAGGCGTGGGAAGAAGGGTCCACGGTATATGTAGATGGCATTGTCTATGTGGATGACGTGTCCATCGAGCTCGCCGCTCAACACCCGTTTAAATTTGGTCTAGCCGTCACGGTGTAGCGTAACCGTATTCGATACGGTCTCAGCGGGCGACCAGCAAACATCTCCACGGTCTTCCACGAGGGTGACTTTATCTTCATAGACGTGTAACCCCACCCGGGGTGTAAGGGGCAGAATGGCTCGTAGGACGGGTGACATGCTTGCTCCAATGACGATCGGTGAATGACACACACTCTGTCTGACCCTCGTATTTTATTTATAGTCCCACTGTCAATACCACAGCGCCAGGGTCAATAGGGCACAGACTAGTGTGAGGCCAACCAGCCGGCGCTGGTTCCGGCGTGAGCGCTCGTGGTCCATAGCCCGAGCATCAAGGATGGCTGTCATAGTCCAGTAATGGTGAGTGATGGCACACCTCTCCATCGAGTGCACTCTGTCGAGGACCGCTTCTGTGAACTCGTTCAGGATCTGGCGTCGCCCTCGTTGTCGTCGCCATCTGCAAACATGGACCGGACCACTGCTCGGTAACCCGTGAGTGAATTCACCACGGTGGCATGCTGTAAAATGCGAGTCGCATAGGGCTGGATCTCCGTCATGGCTCTGCAACCGTAGAAATGAAGGTGTAGGATCCAGAGAGACGTGTTTTATAGACCAGGTCACACATGCGCGCCTAGCTCTACGGGTGTAGTCCGTGATACGTACTATTCTGATGGGTTATGTGGCTCCTATAGAGATAGTACCTTATCGACAATGGGGACTACTTGTTCCAAAGCCGTCCATAGATCGGGGTCCAGGGTAAAACCACCTCGCTTCAGACAGAGGAGTCGAGCAAAATAGGGACCGCAGAAAATGTAGACGTCGTCACACAGGTGAATGCTATCACCGTGCAGGTCACCCAACAACACCCGTTTCAAGGTAGTCCATCCTTCCGGTGACAAAGAGACGTGCGCTTTGGGTTCAGACGTACACCAACACGTAAGTCCGCTATCGATGAGGTCCACTCGTTTGGGGTACAACAATAGGGTGCAGCCAGGTGTAAGCCTCCGGGTAGCCACAGTCCCTTCTTTCACCTCGGGGTGTAGTAAGTCATCCACCGCGGGGAGTACATCTTTCAGTGCCATCCATAAGGGTGGACAGAGTGTGATATAGGGACCTCCACTCTGTTCCAACCGGGGAAAAAGGGAATCCTCTCCAGCAGTGCGTATGTGCACGCCGTCTTCCACGTGCATGAAATCCCTTTCGGGGTCTTTTCCCTGTAACAATCGTGTCAATAGAGTCCAGCCTGATAGCGATAACAAAATCTTCACCTTCTGCGGTGCGTCTTGGACCAGCTCCAGGTGATCGTCATTGACGATGAGGTAGACGTCGGACGTCAGTTGGAATAACGCAAGCTCTGTTCCGCTCGCTGCCATGGTGGGGAATGAAAAGCGAACGGTGAGAGAGGTGGCTTTGTAGTGTACCTGTTGGGTAGGGTTTTATACACCGTGCGTGGCGCCATCTTGGATATGTCCCATAATGCACCGGGTCAAAATACTCGCTTCTGATTGGCTGAGAGCTCTGTGACGGATTTGAAATACTCGCTTCTGATTGGACGAGAGCTCCGCATTGCGTCTGCGCATGATATTCCTACCGTACATCCAACCCATCAGATGCCCCTTCACGAATGCTTCACTTTGATACCTCACTCGACCCCATTGGTCCACTAGGGGCTCCCCTAGCTCCAAAACGTCTATTTCCATACCCTTGGGCCACCGCGCATGCGCAGAATGCCGATATTTCAACCCCACACCCAGCCCATCAGATGCCCCTTCACGAATGCTTCATTTTGATACCTCACTCGACCCCATCGGACCTTTAGTGGCCCACCTAGACTCCAACACGTGCACCCCGTATGGCCCTATACACCCATAGCCATGCAGTATAGGCCTATGGGCCTACCCAGGCCGCGGTGACTTTTTTCAAAAATTTCACCGTTTCGCTCCGGGACACTTCCTATCATGTTCTAAATGACGAGACGTGAAAAACAAATCCAAACAACCCTACCACAAATGTATAGAAGTAGGTTTCCCAGGGGGACAAACATGGGTCCTATACCCCCAGTATGGGACTATATGGGGCTATATCGTACTTTTTCAAAAATTTCACCGATTCGTACCGGGACACTTCCTATCATGTTCTAAATGACGAGACGTGAAAAACAAATCCAAACAACCCTACCGCAAATGTATAGAAGTAGGTTTCCCAGGGGGACAAACATTGGTCCTATACCCCCAGTATGGGACTATATGGGTCTATATGGGGACTTTTTCAAAAATTTCACCAATTCGCTCCGGGACACTTCCTATCATGTTTGTCTTGACGAGACTAAGAAAACGAGACCCCACAACCTATACCGCAAATGTCGAGAAGTAGGTTTCCCAGGATGGTCCTATACCCCCCATACCCCATATAGGCATTTTCCCGTAATTTAGGATAAAGTCCGTGTTCCGTATTTTTTCAGGAAAAATTTTACATACACCCACCCTGGAACTAGGGGAGATAACTCTATTGATAGGCAAGCCCCGTTAAGCCCGGCGACCTATATACCCCCATACCCCATATAGGCATTTTCCCGGATTTTTCGATAAAGTCCGTGTTCCGTTTTTTTTCAGGAAAAATTTTACATGCACCCAGCCCATCTGATGCCCCTTCACGAATGCTTCACTTTGATACCTCACTCAACTCCATCGGACCATTAGGGACTCCCCTAGCTCTCAAAACGTCTATTTTCTTAACCTTGGGCCACCGCGCATGCGCAGAATGACGCTATTTCAACCCCACACCCAGCCCATTAGATGCCCCTTCACATAAGCTTCACTTTGATACCTCACTCGACCCCATCGGACCATGCAGCGTATTTCCAGTCTAGGGACTACTTTTTCTCCGCGGAGGCAGACCGCATCACCGCCAGGACCGCATCACCGCCAGGACCGCGGAGGAATACATCCCCTTTTCCACAACATTCAAGATGGCCGCCCACACCGCCTCAAAAATTCAAGATGGCGGCCAAACTCTGGCAGATCGAGTTGCCCCCCTTGCATCCAAAGTGTACAGATGGCGCCACCATAGGAAGTTGTGACGTCATTTTTACATCCGGGGGAAAGGTTACTCGAAACATTGTTTATATACTACTGACCAGTCAATGTTGTTTAAACAGCACGACATCGGTTTGGCCTATTATTATGCGAGTGGCAATGTATTGTTTTACTACTATTTGATGCGGATATATATGTCTGCGTGCGCCTCAAGGGGATTTTGCTGAATTCATTATGTGAACTGATTTATTGAGCAAAAACGACCTTTTTACCTCCATTTTAGAAAGCGGGATTGCCCTAACCTGATAATTGGTGACGGAAGAGCGGACCCATGGTCTATTCCTTGCCGAATGGAAGAATCACTGGAGGGCAACCACAGATTGAACTCCCATGCACTGGAGAGCAACCAAAGATTGAACTCCTTATGCATTTACTGCCCTACACATAGTTGTGTACACATGTTCAATTAGCATGTGGAGACAGAGACCAGTTGACCTCCTCACGGTGTTATCTCACCATCGGAATTTGGCCCCTTTCACCTAAATTTTCATTGGTTGGCTCGAATTGATGACCTGTCATTTGAGCGGAGTTATCTCCCCCTTATCCACCGATTTGTCCAAACCATTTGCGTACACTTCGCCATCCATAAGATGGCTTGCGAATGGTGTGCCTCCATTATCGCGGAGCGATATCCGGTACTTTGCCGGATTCTGTTCGGCCTCCATCCGGCGGAGAAGAGACTGGAGAAATCTGATAAATTACAGATTTTCCATCTTAGATTGCTAAGGGCATTTCTCGTTTCACTAAACGCTACCCTTAGATTATCGCTGTGATTCGGCATGTATTTCCCACGGCGCCATCTATCTAGAGGGAGATAATCCAGTTCGAAAGTTGTTCCCAAAGCATGAGGTCAAATGTCGGCCCCATTTAAACGAGCCAATGAAATTATCTGTATTCAAATATTGCTTAGACATGCAGACGTGCCCGTTTCACGAGGCGCAAGACTGGGGGAGTCTACGCGAGACCAAAACGAAGTTGTGCGAATTAGCTATTTTATTTCTCACTCTAGTGGAGCATGCTTCTTTGTTTATCTTAAGAAAAATCATATTACAAACGGCCTAACATATTTGAAAACAAAATAAAATCGGCGGCAAACCACAGGAAAATGATATGCTTTTTATTTTGTGATGGGGGCACTTCGAGGCCCACCATGGGATCATTTCAATCGATCGCTTTCTGGAGGTGTGTCTTCGTTGTATGAATGTGATTGCACCGATGCCAGATATAACGGGACCAATCGGATGTGACCATTTGGGAAACGCCCTATTACACTCAGATAGCACCCGTTACCGCATGGCTACGAGCAGAAGTTTCTACTTATGATCGTGCCATGCGTTCGGATGATGCAGATTTTCATACGGTGATACCACTTCGGAAACAGATATTGCCTGGGCTTACAAAATATATAGGTATGAATAACTTTCGTTTCACCCAAGAGACGTTGTAGATCTGTAATTTTGAACAAGTAGGGCGGCACATGACTCGAAAATGGCGGGTTACGTTGGGGTTACGTCGGTAGAATTTAGCTGATTGGCTGACGATTTCAGAAAATTCCCTCTTGCATTTGCCGAAAGTAGGCTGAAAATGGATACACACGATCCCAGGGTCAGTCTTACCGCGTATAGATGACCCAGATGGTTACAGGTTGTTGTCCAAACATGTCGTACATGTTCAAAAAGAAAGGTGAGTAAAGCGCACATTGACCCATGAAATCTGTATGAATTTTGACGTTACTTCTGGTTCCGGTCACGTGATCAGAAGTGACCACTGATCCTTCGCAGTACCCACACTCCATACTTTGCTCTATACATTTGATCACAACTACCCCAAAAACGCCCACACGAAAAGGTCATTTTTCTGCAATTTTCCAACTGCGCATGCCAGACTTCCAATAACAACCATGCCAGTCCGATTCTATCCCACGAGCGCTTCAACATGATGCCTTGCCGGACCCGTTTGGGCCAAGGATGGCTCACATATACCGCAAAACACCCACCTCGTGACCTCCTGGAAGAAATAAACAAGAGCCTGAGGGGCTTCAATATACGCCCGTTCGTCTAGAATTACACTGGTCCAAATGTCAAGGTTGTTTAATGGCCTTGTTCTCAATAGGTAGCTAGCAATCCAGACAAAGGTCTAAGATTTTGTGCTTACGAGAATGTAACATTTATGACACCTTATATTGAATGATAAACTAAAAGGGTACTATTGATAACTAGGTGACCTTGAAACAAGAGCCGAGAGTTCCAGATCCCACACTGAAATCGACAATAGTCGAAAAACAAAAAATTAATTTTCCTTCAAATAAATTCTTTACAGACGAGAAAATTTTCATGAAGGAAGAACAATGTGAAGAAAGTGCTGAAGTAAACCTTTGCTCTTAAGATAATAAACAGATGAAACGTTCATAAAGGACCCCTCTCCTAGTTAAATTGGCAAATGCAGGGTTTCTATTTCACAACAGCTTAACTGAATGTAGCTGTTTCATACATGTATCAAACAGGGTAGACAACTCCACAGGACAAATGCCACAAAACAACTCTGAATAGTCCAACCTAACAATATAGTCACTTAAACTGGACTCACATTTGGGGGACTGTGACCTTGACCTTTGGCCTCAAAATGAATAGCGTTCCTCTTTGCCCCGCGAGTAAGGTACTCAAAGTTTGGACCAATCCATAACTTGGAACTGAATATATTGCACGGACAACAAATGTTAATGGATGAATCGACGGATAGAAGGGCAGAACTCACCATCGCATTATACGACCTCGTCTTTGATGGGCATATACAAAATGTGACTTTTAATGATTTCCTGATTTTGGGGTCACAGTGACCTCGACCTTTGACCTAAATTTTGGTACACGACTTTCCTTACGGTATCTACGGACACAAAAAATCATGATTTTTAACAATTTTGTGATTTTGGGTTCAGTGTCCTTGACCGTTGACCTACATTTTGGTACACGACACATCGTATCTACTGACACAAAAACATGACTTTTAATGATTTCCTGATTTTTGGGTCAGTGACCTTAACCTTGACCTAAAGTTTGGCACATGACACATCGTCTCCCCTTAATGTATCAACGGATACAAAAAATCTTGAATTTTAGCAATTTCATGAGTTTGCGTGACAGTGACCTTGAACTTTGACCTACATTTGGTAGGTGACACATCGTGACCCTCTAATGTATCTACTGACACAATAAAAAGTTATTTTTAATGATTTCCTGAATTTTGCGTCACAGTGACCTTTGACCTTGACCTAATTTGTGGTATGCGACACAACTTTTCCCCCTATTGAATGCACAAACAAAAAATTAGCAATCTTCAGTAATTTCCTGATTGTTATGCCACACTGACCTTCGACCTCTGACCTACATTTGGTATGTGGCACATCGCCCCCCCCCCCACCCCAAGGGTAATCACTCACCAAACATTTGGACTTTGGATAGAAAATATCAATTTTTTTCTGATTTCTAGGACAGTGACCTTTGACCTCGACCTCAATTTTGATACGCAACACATGGTCTCCACCTAGTGTATCCACTCACAAAAAATGCAACAGTGGATAGACCGGACATGAATGGTTCAGTGATTTCCTTTTTCTTAGGCCAGTGGCCTTTCACCCCTGACCTCAACTTCCATTTTGGTACGCGAGACATCGTCAGGTCAGGTCAGTAGGCCTCATAAGTAAGTAGGTCGCCTTAAGTATGTCAACATATCGTCATAAATAGGTCGGTATTACCTTATATAATTAGGTTAGTAAGCTACTATAACGTCATAACTAGGTCGAGACGACCTTTGTAGCTAGTAGTCTCGCTATATGAGTTATGGGTGATGAAACTTAGAAAAAGGGACCCTCGACATTGAATGGTTGAACGCGTTGTATGGTGATACAGCCAATTGTAGCCCCTCTGCAAATCTATAAGGCTAACCCACACGGCACCATCTTCTACATTTCACCATGAACACGCTGTCCACGCTGACTGATGTAAACTTTGAAACCCACAATGGGGATATTCTAGCTGAAGCGTTACGTAGAACCAACGTTCAACTCCATGCTATTATCGATACACCCCAAGGTGGGACCAATGAGGCCTCTCAGTACCAACGCATGCGTTGTCATCTTATCACGCTCTTAGATGACATCCAATTGTTGACCCGGGTATGTCTTCTACTGCATAAGAAACAGATAGGATCCGAAGACGATACCAACACAACTACCCGTGCCCAGAATCTGCTGACATTGCATGTGGCATTTCAAAGCTTCATAGAGACGCAGCTGGAAACTGGAAATTATCTTCTTCAATCGACTTTGAGTGACAACGAGGAATCTGAAAATGTCCATTCCCAATAAAGACCCCTGTAATTTCCTTTACGACATTCATGTTGTCATACCTATATCATAAGTCTATGAGAGAAATTCTTGCATTCCTTTAGAAACCGTTGAACGCATCACTACTGTCGCTTTATCATGTCGGCAGAAGACAATGTAGATATGTGGATTAAATTTTATCGAGACCAGAGTAGAGCTTACCTAAAGGAGGGAATTTGTGAGATTGGGGGACAGAGAGTGCATTCTCCTCCAAACTCTCTTAATATTGCACAAGGCAACAGTACGGTGAACTCGACTAACAAATCACGTACAAGAGAAATGACAGTTGAACTAATTTCACCGGCACAGCAAGTTGTAGAGCAGGCTAAAGCAGAACTCTGTAGACAGCGTCACAAAGTAAGCGTGCAAGTTCCAGTAAAGGGAACGCGGAAATAGGAGGAGGAGGAGGAGGAAGAGGAGGAGGAGGAGGAGGAGGAGGAGGAGGAGGAAGAGGATATACCGTATAGTATAAAATATAGAGAGAAATGATATCAGAATTAATCTACGTTTTGGCAGAGAAGCGTCAACATGACAAACAAGTGTACGGTGTGTCAGAAAACATTCTCGCGTCCAGATAACCTGATGAGACATCAACTTATACACCAACAGGGGACTCAACCGATAAAAGCAGAACATCCGTATAAACGTACTCGCGAGACTCCATCTATGGCTCTTGCAAGAGCATCACAACATCCATTTACTATGATCGTCAGCGGCCCGACTGGTTGTGGGAAGACCTCATGGGTAATGAAATTTTTGGAGCATGCTAATATCGATCCCTCTCCAACACGCATCGTATGGTGTTACAGTCAATGGCAGTCAGCCTATGAATCTACAAGTCTGAAAAATGTAAACTTCCTCCCCGGCATACCCCATGACATAGGCGAAGAGTATTACTTCGACCCCGACCAAACCAACGTTATTGTTCTGGACGATTTGATGGGTGAGGTAAAGCGCGAAGAAAAAGTTGCCGACCTATTCACCAAAGGGTCGCATCACAGAAATTTGTCCATAATTTATCTGACTCAGAACCTCTTCCCTCAAGGCAAGGCATCTCGAGATATCACGCTAAACTGCCAGTATTTCGTTCTATTCAATAATCCTATTGATAGACAACAAATTAGCACGTTCGGGAGACGGATCTTTCCTCGGGATATGACACATTTCATGGCAAAATTTCACGAAGCCACATCTCGTCCGTACGGATATCTGTTCATCGATTTAAAACCCCATACAGCGGAAAATGACTGACTGTCTACCAATGTAATATCAGGCGATGAGGAACTCGTGAAAGAAGAAGGGCGACAACAACTGCCATCTCGCACAACCCCATATCATATTCCATCAACTCAAATTCAACGCATACCATATCACGATCCAGAATGGTCCATTAAGATGAATGCACAAGTGGGAGAGGGATTATATATGAGGACAGATGCACCGTGGTTCAAACTGAATGAAAATGCTGACGAGTCCCAGCAGAGGCAGATGATCCATAGGAGCGGGGATGAAATGGAACGATGAAAGAGAAAATACCCTTCAGATGACGAACTCAACCATCCTGGGGAAATAGATCAACCTACCCACTTGCAGAAACAGGTCAAATATAACGTGTGGAAAAACATGTTCGGTAAACATATCGCAAGAGATTGTAGGATTGACATTGACGAGAGAAAACAGCGGTATACAAGCCAAGGTTACGACGAGGATGAGTCTGGTGCAACTGCTATGGGTGATTATATTCCAACCATGATGAAGACTTTACATCAAAAATACTACAATCTCCTTGTGAACATACAAAAGCTACAAACTGATTATATTCATAACGAGATTTTGGAAACAACGAGGCGTCTGCAAACGATTACAAGCGTCTAGTCCGTCATTCATAATCCAGCCGTCGTCCATTAGAGAATATCCGCGTCCATAATCCAAAGACCTATTCCATTTTCCACATAACAGTATTAGCACCAAATTCAAAAAGACAATCATAGTATACATAAACATAGGCTTGTTTCCTGCAAGAGAGAAGCGGTCAAACAGTTTTCAATGATGCCGGTACGACATAGATACGTTTGATATGACATAGACTACGAGGAAGCACTCAGACAGACGATTAAGATGCGGACATGCTTATTCGATAAGTTGATTGATGACGGTGAGAGCGAGGACTCCGAATAAAGACCCCAGTAGAAATATTTGTAGATAAACATTGAATGGAAGTCTAGACATTGAAATGATACCCACAACAAAGGAGATGTATTTCAAGCCATAGATGGAGTCTCGTGATTACGTTTATACGGATGTTCTGCTATTATCGGAGTCCCGCGTTGGTGTATAAGTTGATGTCTGATCAGGTTATCTGGACGCGAGATTGTTTTCTGACACACCGTACACTTGTTTGCCATGTTGACGCTTCTCTGCCAAAAGGTAGATTAATTCTGATATCATTTCTCTCTATATATTTTATACTATACGGTATATCCTCTTCCTCCTTTCCTCCTCCTCCTCCTTCTCTTCTTCCTCCTCTTCCTATTCCTCTTTCCGCGTTCCCTTTACTGGCACTTGCACGCTTACGTTGTGACGCTGTCTACATAGTTCTGCTTTAGCCTGCTCCACAACTCGCCATGCCGGTGAAATTAGTTCAACTGTCATTTCTCTTGTACGTGATTTGTTAGTCGAGTTCATCGTACTGTTGCCTTGTGCAATATTAAGAGTTTGGAGGAGAATGCACTTTCTGTCCCCCAATGTCACAAATTTCCTCCTTTAAGTAAGCTCTTACTCTGGTCTTGATAGTCACGATTGTCTTCTGCCGACATGATAAAGCGACAGTAGTGATGCGTTCAACAGTTTCTAAAGGAATGCAAAAATTCCTCTCATAGAGTTATGATATAGGTATGACAAATGGAATGTTGTAAAGAGATGTTTCACGAGATATGACGGACACAGAGTCTATACAACGGTATAAGTTTCGTCTCTAGGACCCCTCGGGGAATTACAGGGGTCTTTATTGGGAATGCACGTTTTCGGAGTCCTCGCCGTCACTCAAAGTCGATTGAAGAAGATAATTTGCAGTTTCCAGCTGGGTCTCCATAAAGGTTTGAAATGCTACATGCAAGGTCAGCAGATTCTGGGCACGGGTAGTTGTGTTGGTATCGTCTTCGGATCCTACCTGTTTCTTATGCAGTAGAAGACATACTCGGGTCAATAATCGCATGTCATCTAAGACCGTGATAAGATGACGACGCATGCGTTGGTACTTAGAGACCTCATTGGTTCCACCTTGGGATGTATCGATAATAGCATCGAGTTGAACGTTGGTTCTACGGAACGCTTCTGCTAGAATATCCCCATTGTGGGGTTCAAAGTTTACATCAGTCAGAGTGGACTCCGTAGTGTTCATGGTGAAATGTAGAAGATGGTGCCGTGTGGACAAGCCTTATAGATTCGCAGACGGGCTACCATTGGCTATAGCACCATACAACGCGCGTTCAACCATTCAACGCCGAGGAACCCTTCTCTAAAAATTTCATCACCCATAACACATATAGCGAGACTATATGACGTCACCTCAACCTATTTTTGACGTCACTTCGACCTACCAACCTAGTTACAAAGGTCGTCTCGACCTAGTTATGAGTAACCTACTACCCTAATTATATAAGGTCATCCCGACCTATTTATGGGGACATAGTGGCCTACTTACTTACTTATGGTAACCTACATATTGTGACTTACTCATGGTGACCTATTTTTATAGATTTTTTTTTTTTTTTTTTTAGTGACGTCATCGGCTCCCACGGCTTCCATGCGTTCGAACCGGCTAATCATGTTCTACTCAAAACCTCTGTGCTGTGTTGCGTTCACAAGAAAAGATAGCAGATGGATGTAGTTTTTTTGACGTTTTTTGACTGGAGAAAACATCGGATCGGGTCGAAAAGGTCACATGCACATCTCCACATGGTGACGATAATATAATTTGGAAAGAATCCAACAAAAACTCTTTGCTGGGCTGCGTTCACAAGAAAAGTTAACGAACGGACGACGCCTTACCATAATACGTCCCGTCAAAATTGACGGGCGTATAATCATTGGGTTCATGTACAGTTCGTCTTTCCTGGCGATTTCCTACGGGGACCGTACAAACACTCTGATGACGTCTCGCCCTTCACTAAAACATGTTGACTTCTTTGTACCATCAGGGAGTGAATTAGCATTGGAGTGACTGCGGAGTATACTAACATTGAAGTGACTCGGAGTATTAAGGCCATGGTTAACGTGGCGTCACAAAGGGCCAAAGATCACCAAAAGTGACCAGACATTACCAAGATTAGAAGAGAAAGCAAGACCATCGTAACTTCAACAACCATCCATACCTCCAGAGGTGCAGCTTAGCATTTTACTACTGCTAGCATTTGCTATGCCCACTGTGCTCGTATACCACGGTAAACAGGCTTAGGTAAATCTATGTCAATAATTGATTTGACTGGGTTAGCGCAGATGAGTGCGACAGTGCTTATCTCCACCATGTTAAAAAGTAGGTGACGGGGGACAGGAAAATGTGTGCGAGTGTGGAGGTGGGGGGGGGGGTGTCCAAAATTTGAGGGAAAACCGTTACTAGAAGTCTACTTTGTCAAATTATAAAAAATTTCATTAGCAGTTGTAATAACCATATTTACAAACATTTAATACTTTCTCACAAATAAGTTTTAACTACAATCAACAGATCACGAAAACTCCAGTACCAGTTCACCTGGAGTCTTTGCCCCTGATCCTACAGCGGGTGAATAATCCTCGTCCCGTTCTTCGGGGGCTGAAAACTGGTCAGTCGATATTCTCATCAAGTTGTGCACAGTTGTTCGGACGAATGCCGAGGCATTATGTGAGATATTTGTTAGATTTATCCATTCGGTCTTTGTATGATGCACGCTACCTAAATCCTCATAGAAACCAATACGAAGCTGCGCATCAGAAAACCCCTCGGCTCTGGGCGCCAGCCATTCATAATGTATTCAATTTGAACCAAGACTTCAGGAACACCAAGCAGTCAAGTGACAAATATACAGATTATGAAAAATTTTGTAATTAGAAATGGTCTCTAAGGTTTCCATCCAATCAGAGAAACCGGTATTCATTACATAAGTCTCTTGATGCATCGATGATGTATAGCAAATTTTACATCGAGCATTTGAAAGTTATCAGAGATAGAGATCATTAATGATTTCGCATAAATTAAAGATGGCCACCCATCCTTCCCACCACTCAGGAGAACTGATGTAGTTATTCATTGCAAGTCTTCTAATACATGGATGCTGTATACCAAGTTTCATATAGAACACTGAAACGGTATCAAAGATATACATCATTAAAGATTTTGCATAAATTAAAGATGGCCACCAAGGTTTCCGCCCAATCAGAAACACCAGAACTGTCATTTATCGTAAGTCTATTGATGCATCGATGATGTATATCAAATTTTACATCGAGTACTTGAACGGTATCAGAGATAGAGATCATTTATGATTTTGCATAAATTAAAGATGGCCGCCCATCCTTCCCGCCACTCAGAGGAATTGATGTGGTTATATATTGAAGGTCTCTTGATACATCGATGCTGTATACCAAGTTTCGTATAGAACACTTGAATGGTATCAAAGATATATATCATTAAAGATTTTGCATCAATTAAAGATGGCCGCCAAGGTTTCCACCGAATCAGGGAAACTGGTTTGGTCATTCCTTTGAAGTTTCTTGATGCATCGATGATCTATACTAAGTTTCACACTGAACAGTGAAATGGTACCTGAGATACACAAGATTAATGGTTTCGCATAAATTAAATATGGCCGCCAAAGTTTCCAACCAATCAGGTCCAGATTCAATAGGGTTCTATGTCATGAGCATACAGATGTGCAGTGCAAGTTTGGTGTGCCTAGGGTAAGTCGTTCTAAAGATATCTTGGTAACGAGAAAGCTGTGATGATTTAGCATAAATTAAAGATGGCCGCCAAAGTTTCCAACCAATCAGGCCCAGTTTCAATAGGGTTCTGGGGCACGAGCATATGGATGTGCAATGCAAGTTTGGTGTGCCTAGGGTAAGTCGTTCTAAAGATATCTTGGTAACGAGAAAGGTGTGACGGACAGACGGACGGACGGACAGACGTACATGACGACAATACCCTTCGGCCAAATTTTGCCCGAGGGGTAAAAACGAAAACGCGATCAAAAAGAATAAAACTTTAATTCAACAAATACATGAATGAGACGACATTAAGAACTGCCAAGCTCCACTATCGGTATTAGAGGAAGGCATCATTCTGCTTAAACATGAACACATGGTACCGGGATAGACAAGAGTATAAGTCGGTTAAGCTGCATCTTCAAACACAAGTCGACTTCTCCATTCATACTTCGAATTAACCTTGATAGATCAGACAACCGAAAACATCAAAGTCTGAGGTGTACCAGAGACGAGCCAATCAGAACAAATACCCGACGACTGTGTGTAGGATGACGTTTTCTCGCAGTAGTTACGTCATGGTAGCCAGATACACAGAACAGCCGACCAATAACCCACATTTCGAAATTCAAATAGATTCGAGGTCAATGACCTTTCGTGACTATTTAAATTCTTTTGAACAGAGCCGGTGGGCTGATATATCCAGGCTAACTGGTAGAGTGAACTTGTGTCTACTGTGTATGGAGATGGTTAGCGCCTTGCACTCGAGAAAAAACATGTAAAATACGTAACAGCTATACTTTAACTGTTCAGTTATGATATGAAGGTGTGAACACATAGCACCTGAGAGTATACCAGTACATGAAGATGAGCCTCCAACACATTAATTTCTTGTTTATTGAGGTGGAAGCCGTCTTCGGTATTGAAACATAAGGTTCAAACCAGGGAAGTCTTCGTTAGATCAAATTTGGCACAACCAGATGACTAGATGCATGCGTAGGACAATTCAGTTTTTGACGGCTATTCCTTCTCAGGAATTTGATAGCTTCAAGGTCCTCTCTTTACGGCATTCCAAATATATCATTTCTTCAATACATTTTGCATGATTTTGAAATGCGATTTCGCATTTCTTTTTACTTTGACGTGAATTAAATGCAATAGACAGCGTACATGTCCAGGTATTGTTGGTATTCCAAATACAGAACGTCGGAAATAAGATGAAATTCATGTAAAATTCGAAATTCGATGCCCTGGCGATGTCATACACCAAAGACAGAAGACGACAGATCCATAAGCGCAATATTCACCAAAGTCTCAGTTGATGTTGCATAATTTTTAAGATGAGAAAGTGCTCAAAATTTAGAGCAAAATGCTGTTTACCCCATGTGTGTAAATACTTCAGGTCTGTGATTTAGAGATTTCATGTAAATGAGTATTTGTGATGTCACCAAGTGAAACCAAGTTGATGAGGTATATATGAGTTGATCCCTTTGAAACTTACAATATCGTTAATTTGTAGCATTATGCCAAAAGTTTATTTTTGGAACTTGAAAATATCATAACATGTTACCAAGGCTTTTGTTTTGAAAATTCAACAGGTTATGAACCTGTAATCTCTAAATATGCAGCAACAAGGGTCTAAATTATGTACATTTATTAAAAACAATTATTTTCCTTTTGGGTTCCCCTTTATATAACTATGACACCCTAACCATAATTAATCCAATGCTATCTGTTTTGTCAATGCTGAGAATTCACGGTATATAGCTTGTGTATTTTCTCTGTATGAAAACTGAACTGCACATTAATGTTGGCTTCATAAATCAGTAGGAATTTTCTGAAGAAAACGTCATACCCTCCTCAGTGTTAAGTTGAACACTATTTCCCCCACCCAACGTCCTTTTCGGAGGATTATTGTTCCAGTCTTCAGACCAGATAGTTGATAACAGTGTTAAGTCGAATTTCGAGAACTGACTATATATTCGCAACCATCGACTTGTCAAATCCGCCAGGCTCTGACATCCGAGGAGGGTGAAGTTACTGGCTGAAGCGAGATTCCCGCCCAGACTCGAACAGTTGAGACCACCCTCGTGACCAAACATATTAGCTTCCCTGTATTATCAGCACTGGGATAGGCTCTGTTACACAATGACCTCCCTGTCAGCGTTACACATCCCAATCACACTACTTCTCTTGGGAGCATGTGTTTTTGACGAGTTGGAGAAACCATCTTCAATTGTACAAGTCTGTGCTCAACATCCGGCTCTATCAGACGAATCACAGCGTGGAAACAACTTGCAAAGAATATTCGCCAAGAATACTGATTTCCAAAACCACATACCCACTTACTCTTCCATTGTGACTGATCAACCAACGTGTTTGGAGCCAGACCTACACGGGCCCACCTTGGTTGGGTTGTGTTTGAGCATAGCCGACTCGTATCTGCTTGCTTCCAAGAACACGTCCATGCATTTCTTCGATGGCACGAGAGGCACTACCAGGACAGCAGAAGCAGACAAAGGCATAACCTCTTGAGCGACCAAAATGATCTCGGATTACCTGAAACATAGAATTACCATATTTTGTCTTCCTCTACTTAGTATGGTTGATAGTGAACGCTTCAATTGCCCACAAATTGCCTACCAAAACGGAGACCCACGATAGAATACAGTCCTGATGTATGATAAATGTTCAAGAACGCGACCCATTGATAACTGCGGCACTGCTTCTCGTAGTAGACGTTTGTGAATAAGGAAAAAAACAAGCATTTTGAAGATGTTCTTTCATCTCCAAGCAATGATAGCAAGCGGTTTCCATTAATTTTTACACTGATGTGTGAACTTGTAAGAAATGGCGTCATCCACAGCTCTTTTGAGGATTTTGAAATCCAACCTTCAAGAAAATGTCCACAGACCAATTTCCCATTTTGTATGATAATTTGATAACGAAATGATGCATCCACAAACCTTGGAGCTAGTAATTGTGCCAAATCGTGAAAATTCGCTGTCGATGTCCTCATCGTCGAGGGATTCATCCAGATTTTTCACCTTGAGGTTGACGTTCTGGAGGAATTGGACATGAATTCCTCCGGTATAAACCGGTACCACTGGTCGAGACTGAAATGATATAGTGAGTGAGTGAGTGAGTGAGTAGGATTTAACGTCGTTTTCAACATTTTTTCAATCATATCACGACGGTGCCTACATGTGCCAGAACACCAGAATGTCCACAGTTCCTATAATCCTGGACACTGATCTGCCCTGCCCAGCCAGTACAGCATCCGGTCACCCATCCAAGTATTGACAGAGCTCAACGTTGCTTAACTTCGGTGATCTGTATAACCATGCATGGAGATAGTCACAGTCACCTACCGTTATTGTCAGAGTTGGTCTATTTTTTTTAACTTTTAGATAGAATTTCAACAATTTTTCCCCAAAATAAAAAAAAAATCCATGTAGAATTCCAAAGATTTTGAGTAAAAATTGTTATGGGTAATTTATTGTCAGAAACCACTCGGAATTCCATATTGTCTTGCAGCCTTGCAGTCCATGCAGTTGTTGAGTTATCAACAACTCTTGTGTTCCAGTCAGATATCATCAATCACAAAGCCTTCGACATCACAGGAGCTCCATGTTAGACCGTGAGAAAGTAGTGTACCCAATTTGTAACTGCTCAGTCTATTGGCCGACTATCCACGAGTTTTCCATAGCGGCAAGCCCAGTGAGTGAGTGAGTGAGTAGGATTTAACGTCGTTTTTAACCTTTTTTTCAGTCATATCACGACGGTGCCTACATGTGCCATAACACGAGAATGTCCACAGTTCCTATTATCCTGGACACTTATCAGTCCAGCCAGTACAGCACTCGGTCACCCACCCAAGTACTGACCGAGCTCAACGTTGTTTAACTTCTGTGATCTGACGCCAAGCCCAGACAGTATTTCCGTTGTTATACTAATAATGCTTAACGAATAACCTCCTAACAGAAGAGACGATTTCACCGTGAATCAAATGGTTAAAATAGTTCACACTATTTATGAGTACCTAGATAAAAGCCAAGATGTATGCGCGATCTTGCCAGATGTAAGCAAAGCCTTCGATGCAGTTTGGCACAATGGTCTTCTGTTTAAATTGAGAAAAATTGGCATTTGTGGAACACTGTACGAGGGGATAAAAAGCTACCTAGAAAATAGAAGAATTAAAGCTGTCAAAAATGGTGTTGAATTCGAAGTTAATCATATCAATGCTGGTAGTGTTCCTCAGGGTTCAGTCATGGGACCGTTAAATGAAATCAAAAATGACATTCAATCAAATATAAATATATTCGCTGACGATACATTTCTCCTTGAACCAGTGCTTGATATACAAATTGCAGAGTGAGTGAGTGAGTAGTAGGGTTTAACGTCGTTTTCAACCTTGTTTCAGTCATATCACGATGGTACCTACATGTGCCAGAACACGAGAGTGCTCGCAGTTCCTATTACCCTGGACACTGATCAGTCTAGCCAGTACAGCACCCGGTCACCCATCCAAGTATTGACTGAGCTTAACGTTGCTTAATTTCGGTGATCTGACGAGAATCGGTGTGTCCAACGCTATAAGCCGTACCAACTGAGCATTGCATTACATAATACTAGCACGGATCACATAATATGCGCTTTATCAGCAAAACTGTTCTGTACTGATGATGAATTCGAATGGTATATATAATGTTATCTAATTTGACCTGCTACCTATTTTGTGTCCCTCAATTCCTTTGGATATAAATCACATTAAAACAACAAGTTTGCTACTTATCTTCATAATTGGAAAGTCATAATGGACATCTTTCGAAACTCCAAGATGGGACATTTAAATGACAGGACCATTTAGTAAAATGACATTTAATAATTCCATGGAGGTCAATCTCAAAGGGTCAATCACTCTGACAAGTACCTGTTTCTTAGTGTTGGATTCTGATTCACTCAGAGAAATCGCCCTGGCAAGCATTAGGTCTTCGTCGTCTTCTTCTTGTTGTTGGGGCATTTGCTGTTTAATAACAAACTATGCTAGCACATTAAACATATCTACTGCCAAAATGTATTATCCCTTTTATACATACATGCCCATTCTGGAGTTGGGTTATATTAACAACCATTATCAATTACCAATTTAACTATTGACTTCAAGTTCCATAGCAAATCGGTGGATGAACCGACAAATTGAACATCTCCTGAATGGGGGATCGCCTTTGACGATAAATCCATAGATTGAGGTCGTTTAGAGACATTGCTTTTGGAGAATATTTAGCTTCTGTCGTTAGAAGATGGTAGAAAAGTGAAGGTTAAGTAGTGTTTTGTTGAAGCTATATTAAAATTCTTTTTTCTGTATAGTTATGCTCTCAAAGAGGAATAGTTTACCGTATGTGAGGTGGACTCGACCAGGGACATCTGCAGGGCAAGCCGTAGTTCCTCCTCCTCCTCCTCGAGCAGTTGTCCATCATCGGCGTGCACACCGCCACCATGCCCACTCCGTCCAGACAAGGAACCAGTCAACTGAAGGACACGTGGAATAAAAACACTGATCACACAAAACAGTTATTTTCATTCTTTCTCATACAGTTAATATTCTGAAAGTTAAATGTACATGTTGAATATTATTGAAAGATTTGCATTACAGACCATTCTATCGATTTATAAATCACACTTTTCCTACTGAAATTTACCACTAGAAATGTGTTACAAAGTCGTTTGGTTCAATGCGTATTGTTTGTTTATTTATTTATTTATTACATTTTTTCCTACTTTTGCATGTATTATACTCTGTCCCAAATGGCGTGTTCAGTACACTCATGGAGCCTACTATAGTAAAAGACTAGGCCTATTGAATCACGTGCATGTCGTGAAGATCCTACTGGCGAGGCGAGATATACCGTACATGTAACTAAGTAGGTCAACGGCCGCTCGTCTGTGACGACTGACGTAATTAAACTCACACTGGTGTTGTGGGTCGATGTGCTCTCCACGCCTCGCTGTGACTGTGTCGGCTGGGAATGATGTGCAACATCTTCACTCCTACGTTTGTAGGCCTCAACAGATTTTTCTAGATCAAAGTTCCTCGGCAGCCGAGATATATCTGATGCATCCCTGATGTTGAACTCGCGCTTACACACTGGACATTTGAAGCCGACTCTCTGATTGCACTGTGAGCAATTCTGAACACACCTAGTACAAAAACTATGACCACAAGACAAAACCCGTGGCTCCACAAACAGCTCCAAACACACACTACAACTCGGACCCGTGTCCATTTTGTTTGGCGATGCACACTCAAAGTGGAGATTACAGTTCGGGTGTTTCCGGTTAATGCCGGAGAAACGGAACTTCCTCGGAGGCGACTAACCAACTTTTCACAACTGTTGTCAGTCTGCCGATTTCTTCCCAATGGCTTGAAATATGGATCAATTATGGTCATGAAAGTTCACTCACGTAAATCTAGAAACGAGGAAGACATGGCAATAAGTAATATGAAATTCAAATTTACATTTATTTTTCCCTGCCCAGCAGTTTGGGTCAAGTTGATCTACAAGGGTTAGCAATACAAATGGAACGACATCAGCCCAATATAAAAGTCAAATTCAGCTGAGAAATACGGGAAAATGAAATGAAAAATTAATATTAAACATTTTTTGTTTAATATTTTGACCCAGTTGACAGTACCATTGACTAAAATAACCGAAAAAATAGAAATAAAATAAAAATAAATGTAAATATAAAATTATTCAATTCATATTTCTTCTTCCAGTGGTTTCTTCATGTGTAGACTGACATGTGAATTTTCATTACAATACTCCAGGCCAATGGGAAGAAATCGTCAAATTTGAGACTGGCTGGGAAAAATGAAAATTGGTTCTATTTCCCCTTAATATTTTAATTCGTGGATAACAAAAAGACACACGACTTTGATATATCGTTTGTGAAATATCTATTTATACATTTTCACAGACAGTTGTTCAGTACCGTTCAAATGTGCATTATCGTTATAGGGTCCAGACATATAGCCGGTGTATAGGCCTACATGTACTCATAGAGTACCGACGTACATAAAGGTGATTTCGTAAGGCGTTTTGATGTGGCGTTGTGGCGGCGTTTGGTGATGGCGTGATCTCTGCTTAAAAGTCGGTGCCTGGAAAAGGAGAGTAGAGAATGTGCAGTTACAGTCCCACTGATCTACTTACGAAGATGTTCCCTTGTGTTGGCCGTTAAGGGCTGCAGGTCACGTGATCGTCACTTGACCAGAAGTGACCATTTGACCCTACGCCTGCGTGACAGTCACAGAGAGAGAGATAAATCTGTAAGTAGGTCAATCCGACTTCTACTGCACATTATGGATGGTCATTTCTGTGACGTCAGATATGCAAATTCCAAAAATCATTGTTGTCTAGATCCTTTCGTATTAGGCAGAAAGGTTTCTGGTTTTCTCCACATTCTATACGAGCATCTATCATTGGCTGAATATCCATGTTTCCACCCCCTCCCGTTCTCGGTATATGAGATGTAGAGAATAGGGGGTTCTCCACTTGTCATTATGCTGGACATAGTGCTGGAGATAGTGTTAGTGACCAGATTATCCCAACTGGACTTTTTTTCACCGACGTCATGCTGACGTATCGGGATTTTCTATGGAATTCCCCATTGACCTGTGCAGACTGGCCTGCAATTTACATAGAGAGTGACGACTTATCGGCACGTTATTAATATGGGTCTATGATCATAGACACTTGATGTGTATATGTTCGGCCATTGTCGCTCTTGCCCCTCCTTTGCCCTCCTCGTCCTAATTGGGATGACTGTTTTTTTTCTGATGAGAGGGCGCATTTGGATGCACACCTGATGTAATTCGGCTGACCGGCGTCCTCAATCACCTCAAGATAAGTAATAGTAAGCTCATCCAAACTACGATCCCAAAAGGTGGGTTCTGGCGAGCGACACTGCGTTTCGCTACATATCTAAACCCATGAGAGCTTCTGAGCTATCTCACTAGGGCGCTGAAGCTTTAAGATAGGGCGTTAAGGCGTTGAGATAGGGCGTTAAGACGGAGCATTTAAGCGTTACGGTATAGGAAGGGGTAACATGGGGCGTTGACGCGCTTTGATAGGGCGCTTAGGCGTCCCGGTAGGTCGTTATGGCGTTGAAACGGAGGCTAAGGCATTCAGACGCGCATTTAAAGGTGTAAAGCTGGGCGTTAAGGTATTCCATAGGATGCCTAGACCCATCAGAGCTTCTTAATTTTTTCACTAGGGCGTTGAAGCGTTAAGACAGGCCATGCGGGCGTTATATACATCAGAATATACATGGAAAAAGACAAAACCGAGGGGTCATCCACCCATACCAAATATGCCCTGCCTCTACTACTCGCCGCGTGCACATGCGCGACGAGCACGGCGCATTTGTTTCACAAATTCATTCGAGCGACTCTGTGTGGGTTTTTTTTATCTACTACTCATCACGTCACAGATGGTGTCACTCCCGGCTAAATCCAGCCATTTCTTAGTCTACGCCACGAGAGCTTCAATACGACAACCTACATGCTTTGGATCAGATATAATTCTATGTCGTCCAAACACGCCCCTGCATTCCCCCAAAATTCCATCTTTCTCTACTACTCCTCGACTGCACATGCGCAGAATGACGTCACCAGACAAAACCACCATACTGGCCTGAATCTATACCACGAGAACTATGAGAGGACACACGGTCTATTCGGATGGCTCGCGTATACCCAAAAGCGACCACTTCAGGCCTTCCTAGTGAGTGCGCATGCTCACGTTGACTTTACCGACGAAATTCTTGGACTATATTCACGAAACTCAATACATAAACTCGTTAGCAGTGAAACCAGTGTAGGTTATTAATGAACAGATATCTTGTGGATGAATAATAAGGGCGATTACAGTGATAAAGTTTTTATTGGCGGAGTAATCTCTAGCCTACGCTGAGAGCTCGTAAAGGATATTTCAATTGCGAACAGAAATTGAAGCCCAGACGAAAGTCGTTCAGAGTTTGTTTATAGTCCATTTTTCAGATTTTTTTCTGAGATTGTCGGATTTTTTTCAGATCCAAGTTTATCATGTACCCTTCGTGTGTAGATGGCAAATAAGACACCATTTTGTGTTTTTTTACCTCCATCGATCAGACGGAGGTCTAGGAGAGCAACGTGAAATCTCCCGCCAAATAATTGTCATATGCGGAACCGACGACTCATAGGATTTCCAATAGGGATTGTCATGGTTCCCGACGAAATTTTGAAGCCAAGTTGTTGGACACTATTGAAATAATGGGGTTCCCCATTGCAATGCATTTCAATGGGCCTTGCTCCTTGGTTCCACCTCCCATCATGCTTCACGAGTTACACGTAATGTTGGCCACTTCCATCTGGAGATTCAACATGGCGGCTCTCCAGCTTGTAGAGGTGGACAATGCGATTTTTTGCCGTTTTTCTGGGACAGTTTATTGCCGCGATTTCATGTCATTACAACACAATGATTCTTAGTACACCACCCGACATTTCTATATATCGTAAAGTATTTGTCGGCTGAAGACTTATGTCGAAGCCAACCAAATAGTCCAAGTTGTTGTTGTTGCATATCAAATTACAAGCGTCTAGTCCGTCATTCATAATCCAGCCGTCGTCCATTAGAGAATATCCGCGTCCATAATCCAAAGACCTATTCCATTTTCCATATAACAGTATTAGCACCAAATTTATTAACAGTTTACAATGATGCCGGCAAGACATCATGATGTTCCAAAAATATCAAATCCGTATCGCTGATCAGTATTCTTAATCCATAATATTCGTTATAGAGTCGTCATCTAAAAAATGATGTATCTCAGTCACGCTTTGATTGTGACTGTTCATATGAGTACCATGAGGATCTTGAAGTACATGGGCTCATACGGCCCCTAGCCCCGGGTTGAGCGGAATTAGACACATGTTACGAAACGTAGCGCCATAGATCTTGCACGCTACGTTCGTATTTTTGCTATCAGCATGCGATATGTATCGCCAAATTTGAGAAACTTTGAGTGGAGGCGCTTGGTGGAATAGCCCTGTTTTATAAGTTTCTGCAACAATGTTTTGTGACGTTGATTAAAATCGTCACATTTAACAGAGGATCTAGCAAATGCTACTAGGCGAGATATGTATACGCCATATGCAGGTCCTACTGGAATATTACTATCCGGAAAAGGATGGTTTACGATGTCGAAATTGTAATCATCTCTTTTGTCATCAAGTCGACGAGAGAGAATGCCCGCTTCATTTTTATAGAGATATAGATCTAAATATGATGTGCCTGTTGGGCAATCTGTAGTTTGCTTCAAATCCAGTGAAGGTGGATATATATCCCTCACTGCGTCATTTATTTAGCGATTATCCACAGCGAAAAGATCGTCTATATAGCGTTTGGTGAATGAGAAGGAACGGGCTTTGAATGGATCGGGTTTTGAAAGCGCCTGCATATAGTCATATTCATAAGAGAACAGATACAGGTCAGCCAACAGGGGTGCACGATTAGTACCCATTGGAATACCTATATGCTGCTGATATATTGTGTTGCCAAATTTCACATAGATATTTTTAATGAGGAATTCAAGCAACTCTATAAACAACGAAACATCCCATGAATAATATCTCCTGTATGTAGTAGAGCTAAAGAATGCTTTATGGCTTCCGACATTAATATATCTACGATCAGTTTTCTTGAACACAGATACTATTAACAAGAAAACTTATTGATGCAGATGCATCAATGCCGGCGGAAACGTTTGTAGCTTATAATCTTCGTATTACAAGCCAATTATGTGTGCCACTGGTGAATACAGGTCACGATGCACCATTATCGTTGAAAAAAAAACACATCGATTTGTTTGTTTTCCGATTAAAGGTTTGACTAATGTAGTTCGCACAAGGACCCACCTGGGATGTGTGGGGTTAGCCCGAAGTTAAGTGCTTGATCGTAAAATGGGCACATGAACCGCATGTCAAACTAGGACTTTGTTCTCTGGTTGACGTATTAGGTCATTTCACATAGCCTGATGTAAGAGTTCGCGCTGTGGCATTCTATGCGATACATCATCAAGCCACTACTTCTTTATTGATGTGTGTCATTGTAAATTAAGCCTAGATCGACTTTCTCTACACATCAATCCGATCCCGCGTGTTTTACTGTCTCGAGTTTTTAGTAACTCGCAGTTCAATCTCAAACATTTTGGTGCAGACGTACACATGGTACAGGTGAATAACTTCATCATGTATGGTCATCGATTTGGTCTCTCAGCCATAATAAAATAGTACTAAAGAACATTTATTCGATGAATTCATTATAACAGAATTAATATTAATTTGTTAACCACGAACGGGTGATACAATCCTGTCGTTTTACGATCTAAAACTAGCTGGATCACTCAACGGCACGTCTGTGAAAGTATGGCTCGAGAAAACAGCTGTTACTCGTCCAATATCAAGATGGCGGCTCCCATGTTTAGCGAATTCAGAAATCCGGCGGCGCTGCGCCGCCGGAAATGAACTTAGACAGTCAATAAGGTCCTGATGAGGGATTGTAGTATAGAGTCGAGAAATCCCATGTGGATACATGTCTGTACAGTATGTGACCTTTAGCATCAAGTTCTTACGTAAGACATTCCACATACATTCAACGCCAGAGTTTTTAGAAATAGTGACGCAATACTTTTCCCAAAATGCTTTTACCTTCCGAAGTGCCCTCGTCTATAGAGTTGAAAGAAGCTTGGTGGTGCAGCTTCTAGAACCAGCTATGAATCTAGCTTTGTATGGTGATTTATGCATTTTGAGAGTCCAGTATACTTTTGGTATGTCATTATGATTGGTTGGAAGACAAATGCCTCTTTCCCTGAGAAACGTTTTGTGATTGTTAAAAAAATCTTCCAGAGTAAATGTAGTTTGGGAGTAAGTAAACGTATTTGATGAAGATATGTCTACACTCAATTCTTTAACCAGCACCTGGTAATAGTAATATTTACATATGAATATTATATTATTTGGAGCTTTGTCTGCTGGGACTATGACGAATTTACTCTGGAGATTTGCTAGAACTTCTTGCGAATTGAGGTTTCTCAGTACTTGTTTTGCTTGGGGAAGAGTACTTCTGTCAATATGGCGGATTGTTTCAACGACCTTGCTCTTGGTAAGCTCCAGTCAATCAGCGAGTACTGTAGGTTCAACTTTTTCTCGCTTAGACCAATCAGTAACGTACTGTTCCAATGCAGACAGGACTATCTTCTGGTCGGCCTTCAAATTTATTCTTCTCGGCTCTCTATATTTAGGTCCTTTCATCAGGAGTAATTTTAGGTCCTTATCACTCACTACATCAAGGTCACCAGTCACAATATTTTTGCATGGTGAAAAGATAAAGTTCGACGAATCACAATCACAACTATAGCCTCCTGACGTGTATAAGTTCCAGTCAAACTCCTTGAGAATTAGAGTAATTGAATATTTTGGTGGCTATAGATTTAGTATACTTGTATGAAATGCAAGGAGGTTCTGTGAACTTGAAATAGTTTGGTACGGCGCTGCGTACCTCTGGATCATTCAGGATTCGAGGTAAATTAATGATGTCCAATCCTTTATCTAAGTAGTGGCGTTTCAAGAAAAGCCGATCTTGAGATGTTTCGATTATGTTCACTGGACGATACAACCGAAAATACGCTATATCTTGACATACTTTACTGATTTTTGGTGGTATTATATTTCCTGAAGACGCAGATTGTTGTATATCTCTGGCTATATGATCTAAAGCTCTCAGATGTAAAGCATACAGAACTGTACGTAAGCTATGTATACTATTGGGTGTGTTAGTTAAACCCACTAAGTAATTTAAAGTGATATAATCGTGAATCATCGAACTATTAAACTTTCGCCAACCATGGCTGCGATGTCTCCGTTGATGGGGTTTAAATAGCTGGGCAAATATCTTGGACAAAAGAATGGCAATACAACTTGCAGCAGATCCTTTGTGAATTATATTTCTTAAGTATTACACCAAATCGTTGCCCATGTATTGGTTGGTTCCAGCACAAACGTAAAATTAAGGGACAGGATCAGAACATTTTCCCAGTGAAAATTTTGAATATCTTGAAATAAATAAATGTCAAGCTGAAACTTCTCATATGTAATACGTTTGTTGTAAGTTATGCCGTTCGGCATTTTCGATCGCCTCAGCATAAGTATCAATGACCTCATCCACAATATGCTCCGAAGAGTAAGACTTCCCTGGGTTGAAGTCAGACTGAGGCCGAGCTCTCCGTATCAGTGGTATCAGTCGATAGACTCTCAAATTCAGCTACGTCTCCATAAAGATCCGAAATGCCCCATGCAGCGACAGCAGATTCTGGAAACGGGTAGTTTTGTTGGTATCCTCTTTGGGTAGTATCTGTTTCTTATGCAGCAGAAGACATACCAGGGTCACCCATGCCATGTCATCCATGAATGTGGCACGACGAAAAGGACTGCGTTGGCATAGAACTGCATCGGTGGTCCCAACTGGAGCTTCGTCAATGCTGTAGTGTTCATGGTGAAATAAGAAAGACTGTGTCGAGTGGACTAATTTATAGAGGGGTGTTCAACTGTGGAAGATTTTGATGTTACATGTGTTACTTTTGTGTGATTGCTGTGGCATATGCCGCTGTCCATATCACGTCCGGGGTTTTCACCATCGAAGCTGTTAGATCGATCTCGATATGGACTGCTTCATATGGACCACGAGGTTGATATACTGTTGATGTAAAGCCCGTCGAGTCTGGGGGCCAATTTGCCATGGGTGAAACTTGTGGCTTGTTCTTTCGAATGCACTTTGTGGTGTAACTTCTTCTCTGTGTCCTTCAACGTCTCACCGACCTCGGCTTCCATGCTATCTTTGAACAGATCCCACCATAGCATCGTGTTGACAGCGTTGGGCGCAGGCGTGTGGAGCCCAAGTATGGGTTTGGGCTGGAGCATCACAGTAAGAGTGATGACATTATTCCGGGATTTGTGTTGTGAATGGGGTCCGCTGTATGGTTGCAGGCTGGACAGGGGCCTGCTGAACGAGAGCTGCCGGGTTTGGACTTGGTTGTTGGTATGACGGTAGCTGACTCGCACATAGAATTCGTGGTGGACACTCTAAGTCAGCCAGCGATCTTCAGGGGTATGCGCTTTTAAGTCCACGTACAGACGAATTGCTGCGGCTTGAAACGCCTGTGTGAAATGGTCATGTTCTGAGGATAAGATAAACACCCGGATATGCGCTCTGTCGATGTGAATGGAGAACAACACGAAGTATTGGCAGTTCAAGGCAATATCCCTTGAGGAAAGAGATTCTGAGTCAACTAAATGACGCACAGATTGCGATAATGGGATTCTTTGGTAAATAAGTCGGTGATGTTTGAAGTGAGTTTGGCCGCGCCCATCAGATCATCCAGTACTACCACGTTGGTCTGCTCGTAATACGCATGCTCAATATATGAAGCTTACATTCGTTAAAATTGTAGTTTCATAGCCGGCTGCTACTGGCTCTAGCACCAGACAATTCGGGTATAGCCGATGCGCCCTTTTCTTTAAGAATTTGATCACACAGGGTTTCTTTCCACACCCTCGTAGTAGGGATGTCTACTCCACTTGATGCATCGATGTTGGGACTCGGCGGGGTGTCCTGTCTGTGCATCAGATGAATATGTCTGAGCATATCGTCGTCGCACACTCAAGGGTGGTTACAGACATTACTCTCTCGTTCGTAGCTCACTCACCCACTCGTACCACACACACACACACAGACGACGATGGAAAGACGTGATCGCCGCCATCTTGAATGTACATACATTCTGCGGCAAGCATTATGCCACGATGAAGACTATAGGTCTATACCATATTATAATACTAAAGGATCTATACTGCATGTAATAATAATAATAATGTAATGGTGGCGTCGTAGCAATGACCCCAGTCTAATTTGATAATACGACAAACCGTCCGTGTTCTTTTTACATCATAATTCTTCTTGCCTTCTTAGTAGCTTATATCTATAAAACCATCCTTTTCACAATTATCAATGTCGCAAAAGAGCATATACGGATCGATGGCTTGGTTCGTCTACACGGTGATCGGGGTCATTGAGTGAATTTTGTCCTGCCTCAGTTATGCCCCTTGTCTGTGACTAAAATCATCACATAAAACGGTTAAGTAGACCCCCACTTTTTCCGCCTTTTTAAGTTGGTACCGGACCTGGGAACACGCCAAAGAAATTTAACAGAAATCGTTCTTACGGATTTTTCTGGAAATTTTACCGAATTTGGCCATTTTTCGACTGTTTAAGGGGTTTTCTAGAAACAAAAATGAAATCAGCATGGAGGGGAATGTTCGAGATTCAGTTTTTTATAACTGTTGTGTCTTAAAATAATAGTATATTCATGCTCTTTCAGAAAATATATACATATAAGTGAGTCGGGTTGAAGATTTCACGATAATCAGGTTAGGGCGATCCCGCTCTCTGAAATGGAGGTAAAAAAGGTCGTTTTTGATTCCTTCTCAACCAATGCTTCAAAACTTCAGGCGCATTAATTTATCTATTGTTTCATGTCCTAAAATTAATTGCCATTCGAAGGACCAGTCAAAGTTGTTTAAACAACACGACATCAGTTTGGCCTATTATTATGCGAATTAGACAGTGGCAATTTATTGTTTTACTACCATTTGATGCGGATATATATGTCTGCGTGCGCCTCATGGGGATTTTGCTGAATTCATTATGTGAACTGATTTATTGAGCAAAACGACCTTTTTACCTCCATTCTAGAGAGCGGGATTGCCCTAACCTGATAATTGGTGACGGAAGAGCGGATCCATGGTCTATTCCTTGCCGAATGGAAGAATCACTGGAGGGCAACCAAAGATTGAACTCCCATGCACTGAAGGGCAACCAAAGATTGAACACCTTACGCATTTACTGCCCTACACACAGTTGTGTACACATGTTCAATTAGCATGCGGAGACAGAGACCAGTTGACCTACTCACGGCGTTATCTCACCATCGGAATTTGGCCCCTTTCACCTAAATTTTCATTGGTTGACTCGAATTGATGACCCGTCATTTGAGCGGAGTTATCTCCCCCTCATCCACCGATTTGTCCAAACATGTCGTACAAGTTCAAAAAGAAAGGTGAGTATAGCGCACATTGACCCTTGAAATCTGTATGAACTTTGACGTTACTTCCGGTTCCGGTCACGTGATCAGAAGTGATCACTGATCCTTCGCAATACCCACACTCCATACTTTGCTCTATACATTTGACCACAATTACCCCAAAAACTCCCACCCGAAACGGTCATTTTTCTACAATTTCCCAACTGCGCATGCTACACTTCCAATAACAACCATGCCAGTCTGATTCTAACCCACGAGCGCTTCAACATGATGCCTTGCCGGACCCGTTTGGGTCAACGATGGCTCACGTATACCGCAAAACATCAACCTCGTGACCTCCTGGAAAAAATAAAGAAGAGCCTGAGGGGCTTCAATATACGCCTATTCATCTGATCCATCTGACACTGGTCCAAATTTCAAGGTTGTTTAATGGTCTTGTTCCCAACAGTTAGCTAGCAATCAAGAGAAAGGTCTAAGATTTTGTGCTTACGAGATTGTAACATTTATGACACCTTATATTGAATGATAAACTAAAAGGGTACTATTGGTAACTTGGTGACCTTGAAACAAGAGCCGAGAGTTCCAGATCCCACACTGAAATCGACAATAATCGAGAATAAATAATTAATTTCCGTTCAAATACATTCTTTCCAGGCGAGAGAATTTTCATGAAGGAAGAACAATGTGAAGAAAGTGCTGAAATAAACCTTTGCTCTTAAGATAATAAACATATGAAACGTTCATAAATGACCCCTCTTCTAGTTAAATTGGCAAATGCAGGGTTTCTATTTCACAACAGCTTAACTGAATGTAGCTGTTTCATACATGTATCAAACAGGGTAGACAACTCCACAGGACAAATGCCACAAAACAACTATAAATAGTTCAACCTAACAATATGGTCACTTAAACTGGACTCACATTTGGGGGACTGTGACCTTGACCTTTGACCTCAGAATGAATAGCGTTCTTCTTTGCCCCGCGAGTAAGATACCCAAAGTTTGGACCAATCCATAACTTGGAACTGAATATATTGCACGCACAACGAATGTTAATGGATGAATCGACGGATAGAAGGACAGAACTCACCATCGCATTATACGACCTCGTCTTTGATGGGCATATACAAAATGTGACTTTTAATGATTTCCTGATTGTTGGGTCACAGTGACCTCGACCTTTGACCTTTGACCTAAATTTTGGTACACGACACAGTCTTCCCTTACGGTATCTACGGACACAAAAAATCATGATTTTTAACAATTTTGTGATTTTGGGTTCACAGTGACCTTGACCGTTGACCTACAGTTTGGCACATGACACATCGTATCTACTGACACAAAAAAATGACTTTTAATGATTTCCTGATTTTGGGGTCAGTGACCTTGACCTTTGACCTAAAGTTTGGCACATGACACATCGTCTCCCCTTAATGTATCAACGGATACAAAAAATCATGGTTGGCGAAAGTTTAATAGTTCGATGATTCACGATCATATCACTTTAAATTACTTAGTGGGTTTAACTAACGCACCCAATAGTATACATAGCTTACGTACAGTTCTGTATGCGTTACCTCCGAGAGCTTTAAATCAAATAGCCAGAGATATACAACAATCTGCGTCTTCAGGAAATATAATACCATCAAAAATCAGTAAAGTATGTCAAGATATAGCGTATTTTCGGTTATATCGTCCAGTGAACATAATCGAAACATCTCCAGATCGGCTTTTCTTGAAACTCAACTACTTAGATAAAGGACTGGACATCATTAATTTATCTCGAATCCTGAATGATCCAGAGGTACGCAACGCTGTACCAAACTATTTCAAGTTCACAGAACCTCCTTGCATTTCATATAATTATACTAAATCTATAGCCACCAAAATATTCAATTACTCCAATGCTGTCAAGGAGTTTGACTGGAACTTATACACGTCAGGAGGCTATAGTTGTGATTGTGAATTGTCGAACTTTATCTATACACCATGCAAACATATTGTGACTGGTGACCTTGATGTGGTGAGTGATAAGGATCTGAAATCACTCCTGATGAAAGGACCTAAATATAGAGAGCCAAGAAGAATAAATCTGAAGGCCGACCAGAAGATAGTCCTGTCTGCATTAGAACAGTACGTTATTGATTGGTCTAAGCGAGACAAAGTTGAACCTACAGTACTCGCTGATTGGCTGGACCTCACCAAGAGCACGGTCGTTGAAACAATCCGCCATATTGACAGAAGTACTCTTCCCCAAGCAAAACAAGTACTGAGAAACCTCAATTCGCAAGAAGTTCTAGCAAATCTCCAGAGTAAATTCGTCATAGTCCCAGCAGACAAAGCTCGGAATAATATAATATTCATATGTAAATATTACTATTACCAGGTGCTGGTTAAAGAATTGAGTGTAGACAAATCTTCATCAAATACGTCTACTTACTCCCAAACTGCATTTACTCTGGAATATTTATTTAACAATCACAAAAAGTTTCTCAGGAAAAGAGGTATTTGTCTTCCAACCAATCATAACGACATACCAAAAATATACTGGACTCCCAAAATGCATAAATCACCATACAAAGCTAGATTCATAGCTGGTTCTAGAAGCTGCACCACCAAGCTTCTTTCAACCCTATTGACGAGGGCCCTTCAGGAGGTAAAAGCATTTTGGGAAAGGTATTGCGCCACTATTTCTAAGAACTCTGGCGTGGAATGTATGTGGATATTGAAAACCTCAAAATGTCTTACGGAAGAACTTGATGCTAAAGGTCACATACCGTACCGACATGTATCCACATGGGATTTCTCGACTCTCTAAACTGCAATCCCTCATCAGGACCTTATTGACCGTATAAGTTCATTAATAGTATATCTGTGTTCAAGAAAACTGATCGTAGATATATTAATGTCGGAAGCCATAAAGCATTCTTTAGCTCGACTACATACAAGAGATATCATTCATGGGATGTTTCTTTGTTTATAGAGTTGCTTGAATTTCTCATTAAAAATATCTATGTGAAATTTGGCAACACAATATATCAGCAGCATATAGGTATTCCAATGGGTACTAATTGTGCACCCCTCTTGGCTGACCTGTATCTGTTCTCTTATGAATATGACTATATGCAGGCGCTTTCAAAAACCGATCCATTCAAAGCCCGTTCCTTCTCATTCACCAAACGCTATATAGACGATCTTCTCGCTGTGGATAATCGCTATATAAATGACGCAGTGAAGGATATATCCACCTTCACTGGATTTGAAGGAAACTACAGATAGCCCTACAGGCACATCATATTTAGATCTATATCTCTATAAAAATGAAGCGGCCATTCTCTCTCGTCGATTTTATGACAAAAGAGATGATTACAATTTCGACATCGTAAACTATCCCTTTCTGGATAGTAATATTCCAGTGGGACCTGCATATGGCGTATACATATCTCGCTTAGTAGCATTTGCTAGATCCTGTGTTAAATGTGATGATTTTAACCAACGTCAGAAAACATTGTTGCAGAAACTTATAAAACAGGGCTATTCCACCAAGCGCCTCCACTCCAAGTTTCTCAAATTTGGCGATACATATCGCATGCTGATAGCAAAATACGAACGTAGCGTGCAAGATCTATGGCGCTACGTTTCGTAACTTGTGTCTAATTCCGCTTAACCCGGGGCTAGGGGGCCGTATGAACCCATGTACTTCAAGATCCTCATGGTACTCATATGAACAGTCACAATCAAAGCGTGACTGAGATACATCATTCTTTAGATGACGACTATTATGGATTAAGAATACTGATCAGCGATACGGATTTGATATTTTTGGAACATCATGATGTCTTGCCGGCATCATTGAAAACTGTTGACCGCTTCTCTCTTGCAGGAAACAAGCCTATGTTTATGTATACTATGATTGTCTTTTTGAATTTGGTGCTAATACTGTTATATGGAATATGGAAATAGGTCTTTGGATTATGGACGCGGATATTCTCTAATGGACGACGGCTGGATTATGAATGACGGACTAGACGCTTGTAATTTTTACAATTTCATGAGTTTGGCTGACAGTGACCTTGAACTTTGACCTACATTTGGTAGGTGACACATCGTGTCCCCCTAATGTATCTACTGGCACAATAACAAGTTATTTTTAATGATTCCTGATTTTTGGGGCACAGTGACCTTTGACCTTGACCTAATTTTTGGTATGCGACACATCTTTTTCCCCTATTGAATCCACAAACAAAAATTTAGCAATCTTCAGTAATTTCCTGATTTTGATGTCACTGACCTTCGATGTCTGACCTTGACCTACATTTGGTATGTGGCACATCGCCCCACCCCCACACCCCCAGGGTAACCACTCACCAAACATTTGGACTTTAGATAGAAAATATCAATGATTTTCTGATTTCTAGGACACAGTGACCTTTGACCACCTCAATTTTGATACGCAACACATGGTCTCCACCTAGTGTATCCACTCACAAAAAATGCAACTGTGGATAGACCGGACATGAATGGTTCAGTGATTTCCTTTTTCTTAGGCCAGTGGCCTTTGACCTCTGACCTCGACTTTTGATTTTGGTACGCGAGACATCGTCTCTCCATAGGGTATCAGGGTATCCACTCACCAAAAATTGGAACTGTAACTAGAACATTATCCCAGATAAAGGACAAACACGAGGGACAAACAGAAGGACGAAAACCGCCATCACATAATACGTCGGCCTATTGGACAGCGGGCGTATAAAAACATCGGATTGGGTTGAAAAGGTCACATGCATATCTTCACATGATGACAATAATGTGTGGCAAAATTAGAAAGAAAATTGGAAAAGCCTCTTTGATGAGTTGCGTTCACAAGAAAAGGTAGCTGATGAATGTAGTTTTCGACCGTCAAGGGGCATAACTATAGAGAAAACACCAGATCGCGTCGAAAAGGCCACAGCACATTCTCACATCGTGATGATAATGTGTGGGCAAATTTGGAAAGAATTTTATCAATAATGATTAAGGGCAATACAAACATAAAGGGAATAAAAATAGGAAACAGCGAATTTAAGATTTCACAGTACGCAGACGACACAGCATTACTTCTCGACGGTTCTGAAAATTCACTAAAGGAAGCACTGTTAACTTTAGATACATACGCCTTACTTTCAGGTTTGAAACTAAATATCACAAAAACAAGATCTATGTGGATAGGATGCAAAAAATTTGGAGGAGAGACATTTAATCACAGATATAAGCTTAACTGGGAACAGTCTAACTTTACTCATCTCGGAATATTATTTTCTTGTAACTTGGATTCGATGATTTCGCTGAATTATGACAAAAGAGTAAAAGAAATACAGTTGGAACTAGATCAATGGTCAAAACGAAGGTTGACACCACTAGGAAGAATTACAGTATTAAAAACAATGATTATATCAAAACTCAACCACCTATTTATTGCCCTACCAAATCCTCCAAATGACTACGTCAAAAAACTTAATTCTTTATTTTACTCGTTTATTTGGCATTCAAAACAAGACAGAATTAAAAGGGACATTCTTTGCCAAGACTACGAGAATGGGGGGTTAAAAATGACTAATTTGCAACATTTCATAACGGCTCTTAAAACAACCTGGATCCGAAGACTACTGTCACAGGAAAGTCAGTACAAGGAGTTGTTTGAAATATCGATATCTACTATTCATGATCTTGTTTATAAAGGAGATGACTATCTAACTCATATAAGCGATCAATGTACTAACCTATTTTGGGCTGACGTACTTCGTGCTTGGAGAACTGTTAATGAAAACTTCCGTCCGCTCACGCCCGAGGATCTATACTATACAAATATTTGGTTAACCAAATTTATTAAAGTGGATACACAGAGCATTTTCTACAAAAAATGGTATAAACGTGGTGTGCACTTTATTGGTGACCTGATTGATGAGGACGGTAACTTTATAGATTACATAACTTTTGAAGAAAAAAATTGAGGTTAAAACAAATTTTTTAGAATACTGGGGCGTCTGCAATGCAATAAAAACTTACTTTAGCCACTGCAATTTGCAACCAGTACCACACAGGGCTTATAATCTAAATATTCCAAGCAAACTCCGCATCATATTGAGATACCCGACAGGTTGTAAAGACATTTATATTTCTCTGTTGAAAAACACTACCCCTAAAAGTCAAGAAAAATACGAAACTGTATTACCCCAGGAATGGAAAAAAATATATCAGCTGCCCTTCAAATGCTGTAAGAACACAAAATTGCAGTGGCTACAGTATAGGATCAATCATCATATCCTAGCCACTAATAAACTGTTGCTACAAATGGGAATTAGGAATGATGATAAATGCTCCTTTTGTCACCAGCAGACTGAAACTATTCAACATATATTTGGTGGATGCATAATAGTAGATAATCTATTGGAGTCTTTTAGAAAATGGATTTACTCACATGGCAGTGTGACTATGCGTCACAGGACCTACGAAGTAAGGTAGGCATTAGGACAGGCACTGAGCTCTTGGCAATCCCACCCACCCTCCCACCCCCCAGCCCCAAGTTGAAATTCTGCCTATATTAAGATGGGCACATGCAGCCCAAGTCAGAATCACCAGAGATTTTCATCAAAAATCACCAGAAATTTTCGATTAAAACAGTATTGAATATTTTGTTGAAGATTAAAAGTGATGGGATTGAATGAATAGTTTACCAGTTACTGTGCTGATGTGAATCTGTGACACACCAACACACTCTGTGGCAGTGATTCTGTGACACACCAACACACTCCGTGGCAGTGATTCTGTATCCCTTAATCAAGGAATCAAAATTTGAAATGACAAGAAAAATTTAGACATAATTACACATGTAATGTTTTTGTTTAAATTATATCCCAGTGTGATATATAGTCAATATTCAAGAAGTACAATCAAAGTTACTTTATCTAGTTAAATTCTACCCAAAGAAAATAAATTAAGACCCTTTAAACATGCCGTCAATGCCAGATGTTGAGTTTTATACAGCTGTAGATCAGGGCTCTGGGTGCATATATCATGTTTCCATACCCTTAATGCACACAACAGCGGCAAAACAAAGCCTCCTTGAACAACCTATCTTTATACAGGAAATTCTTAACCCAGAAAATACCATTCTCTCTCAAAAGAAAACAATTTACGTCAGGAAGGCCTTTTTTATTAAGCTAATTTTGTTAGGTAGGGGCCTACTTAGATTCAATAATTGTCATGAAATTTCTTTGGTTATATCTTAATTGCAACTATGTTTGTTCCTCAAACCTAACATACTTGAGCTATACATGTATAACACACTTTCATTTGAGAGTCCAGACATTCCATCATTCATGTGAACAAATTGTACTAAACATGGAATAATTAAATTCACACTACCCATTTCTACAGTATCAGTACTATGTTACTATCTGTAGCAGTTGAAACCCAGAAAAACTTAAACAATTAAAACCAGTAAAGAAATTTGTCTGTTGAATAACAGAAAATATGGTATGGAGATTTGAATGAGTAAACTACTAAACAACTTACATAGCAACTACTACCAACAAAATGTCCCAACACAAGCTGATAAATTCCTTGGGTGGCTTGCAGGACAGCTTTGTTTCACCCTCAGTAAATTTGCTCACAGGCTAATCTGAAGGATGATACCAGATCTTTCTATGTTCTGCTGGGTTATTGCTTCAGGCTGACTTAATTGGTTGATGTAGGATATTTCATCATCAGTGGCAATTTGACCTAAATTTGAAGCCTGCATGATTTGGTCTGTGATGAAATGTTTGGATGTGAAATAGGATACACGTTAAAGGCCACAGTTTACATATATCTATAACAATATACTGAATTGTGTGTATTAAGAATGGCAAGTTGCCTGGTAATAGCAGTGTAGATAAATGCACTAACCAATGATGGAAAATTAGCATTTCCTATTTCATTATCCCATCACGTTTTGTACTGTGTTATATATACAGTGAAACATACAGCCAAGGC
Organism: Hanleya hanleyi; assembly: GCA_036873755.1. Classification (NCBI taxonomy): domain Eukaryota; kingdom Metazoa; phylum Mollusca; class Polyplacophora; order Lepidopleurida; family Hanleyidae; genus Hanleya; species Hanleya hanleyi. Next base: position 40,561 of record JAVTVY010022744.1, on the reverse strand, counting down.
TTCCCGATGGGCATGACAGTGTACTCGCTGAGCTATCAATAAATAATAAAAAAAAATAATTATAAATCAAATTTTCATCAGAATTCGATCAACTCAGAACTTGCTCGTAACAATGCCTTAATGCACGTTCATGCCAAAAATCAAGGTTCTAATGTCAACGGTTCTCCTTATTTTGCCGACGAAAGGATTCGGATGGACTGACTGACTGACTGACTGACTGCCGGACAATTTGCGATCTGTAGCCTACTTCGTAGGAAAAAATAAACATTCTTATCAATGTCTCTAAAAAGGAAATTCTATTCGGAATAACTAAGAATAAAGCCTATTATAAACCACTTAATTTCATTCTGCTGTTGGCAAAATATTATATTTATAAGTGTAGATGCCAAGGGAAAACTTTACATCTTTATGGTTTGCAGCATGTCGTCAAAGAATATTTAAATATAGAACAGTTCATTGCTATGAAGCACGAAACAATTGAACAGTTTGAAAAAGAATGGCGTCTGTGGCTGAAACTACTTAACTGATGTGTTTTGTTCCCTCGCTCTTCTATGGGAACGTCTATCTGATGTTATTCCGAAACAAATGATTTGTACAAGCGTTGATATATTGTTTTTTTTATTATTACTATTCTTTTGTGTATTTTTATTTTCATTTTTTTGTATTCTATTACGTATTTTGGCCCTTGAAACTAATCTTAGAACGATATACATGGGTTCATGTGTGATATTGTATGTTTTCTACCTGATGGTGGTGTGTTTTCACTGTATCATCTCTGTTGGCATCTGTTTGTGGCAATAAATGTACATTAAAAAAAAAAAAAAAAAAAAAAAAAAAAAAACATTCCCTTTAAACGCCTTGACTATGGTCTGTTCATTTTGATTGGTCGTACTTTGGAGCTTGTCAAAGATCAATAGTTCACCCTGCAACAAAATTTTTTTTACAGCGTGTACAACAGACTGAGCTCTACAGAATGGCTACCATTTCTCTGTGATATCGATGGTATATCACGCTTGAAATAACTTCTTAATTCTCTCCATGTGAAACGGGCCTCAATTACATAGGGTGACGTCATATTGTGTTCATGCTCACTGGCACAAAAGTCATTGATGCCAAATACAGTAATAACAGGCGGTCCGTGGGAGTGTCTCTTATATCCGTGATGCCCAGTGGCATCGCCGAATGATAAACCCCACCCACCTCTTTGACCGTACACGGCATTGTTGACCTTTTGCTATGGTTAACGTGGCGTCACAAAGGGCCAAAGATCACCGAAAGTGACCAGACATTATGTAGATTCGAAGAGAAAGCAAGACTATCGTAACTTCAACAACCATCCATACCTCCAGAGGTGCAGTTTAGGATTTGACTACTGCTAGCATGTGTTATGCCCACTGTGCTCGTATATCAGGGTAAATAGGCCCAGATAAATCTATGTCAATAATTGATTTGACTGGGTTAGCGCAGATGAGTGCGACAGTGCTTATCTCCGCCATGTTAAAAAGTAGGTGACGGGTATGGTGGCCGAGATGGGCCATCGTCACTTCGCCATCGTGCCATAGGGCGATAGAGCGATAGAGCGATGGCGATAGAGCGATAGAGCGATGGCGATAGAGCGATAGAGCGATGGCGATAGAGCGATAGAGCGATGGCGATAGAGCGATAGAGCGATGGCGATAGAGCGAAGTACATGACTGCGCATGACTACACCAAAACGAGACAAGTCGACATTTTTGCCTAGCTTTGTGTTCACGGTATTTGTCGGTACAAGATTTTCATGGCGGTCAAAATGAATATCAACGCCATGCATACTAAGAAAAATTCTGTACAAGAAAGCGACTCTGAGTTGATTCAAGGAATGCCATTATGAATATATTAAAAAAAAGATCTTTGATTAATGACACGGAGGGGGAAGGATTGACGCTTATTAATATTCAATTGTTGGAGAACGTTGATAGGATATTGATTTATTAAGATTTGCCTCTCCCCCTATACCCCCGCATTGCACAAAGAACGGAATGTCTCAAAGAGATGTGAAATATAAATGGTTTCGACACAGAATTATTAACCGAATATTAACTACCAACATTTTTGCACATAAACTTTACCCTGATATATCTAACTTATGTGCATTTTGTAGCAAAGTTCCAGAGACTATATTATTCATCTCATTTGGGAATGTGAACATATCTACCCTTGGTGGAGTTTACTGGAAAATTGGTTCGCTTCGGCGGTTGTTCCAATTATATTTTCGCCAGAAAAAGTTATACTTGGTCTTTTACAACCCAGAAATCAGCCACTCAACTACTGTATTTCTATTGTTAAATTTTCTATATATAAAATGAAAGTAGTTAAAAATCCCTTGGTTGAAAAGTGTTCAAAACGCTTTAAATGTGCGTACGAAACCGATAAATATTTCCAGTATAAGAACTGCGAATGGCGCTTGTTTTACCAGTATTGGTCATCGCTGCATTTACTGTTTAGACTCTTATGATGTTGTTTGCGTAGATAAATCGAGGTGTGATGACGATGTATCTGTTTGTTGTATAACATGAGTTTCTAATTACAAATACAGCCATTTTTGTTTAGTACGATAAAATATTGTATGTACAATGTGTATTACCTAACAAAACCAAATAAGATATAAAAAAAAGCAGTGCTATGCGATTTAGTGTTAAGTCCAGCCATGACCAGCACAATCTTAATGAATTATCAGTTTCATATGACATCCGCCTTTCTTTTTCGATAAAAACGCGGAAATGGCCGCGTTCGGCACCCACAACTTCAAATAATTCAACTTACGCATCGACGGACGAATTGGTCTTTTCTATCAGAGGAGTTAGAAGTTGAATTTGACGAAAAATTACGAGACTATGGGTAAATCAGATCACCAATATTTTAGGGGGGGGGGAGAGTGACCTCTTCTATTTCGATTCTACGTTGATTTTTTTACAAGCGTTGATCAGCATTAATTACAAAACTTGATTTCAAATGTTCCAGATGTATATGTTCACCAGACAGCGAATATCACTGCTTTATTTATTAGATTCTTATGTCGATCTTTTAGCCAATGTTTATTATTTTAGCCCATATACAATAAAACTTATCGGTCTATCTCTCTGTGTTATCTGTGTAATCTTTGTGGTATGCCGCTGGCCCCTATAATATTCATGAATCCGCCTGATAATAACTAGAGTTTAGCGGCGATCTCTCTTGTGTTGGAGGTACGATTATCACCGTATGAATATGCATGATTATGAGACATGCGCAGTCATGTATCGCTCTATCGCTCTATCGCTCTATCGCTCTATCGCCATCGCTCTATCGCTCTATCGCCATCGCTCTATCGCTCTATCGCCATCGCTCTATCGCTCTATCGCTCCATCGCTCTATCGCTCCATCGCTCTGTTTTTTGACGTACGATGGCGAAGTGACGATGGCCCCTCTCGGCCACCATAGACGGGGGACAGGAAACTATGTGTGTGAGTGTGGTGGGGGGGGGGGGGGGGGTCCACAATTTGAGGGAAACCCGTTACTAGTGGTCTACATTGACTTCGTCAAATTATAAAAATTTTCATTTGCAATTGTAATAACCATATTTACAAACATTTAATACTTTCTCACAAATAAGTTCCAACTACAATCATCAGATCACGAAAACTCTCCAGTACCAGTTCACCTTGAAGAGTCTTTGCCCTTGATCCTACTGCCGGTGAATAATCCTCGTCCCGTTCTAGTCCAGTCAATCTGCGGTTTGACCTAGAAAAAATTGTAACAGAATTGCTGTTTGCTGCAACTATTCCGCCAAACCATCCCGAACAACATATAAAAAATGTAGATGAATATATAAGCGGGGGAAATTTTTTAATTTGCATAAATCCTTGATGGCCGTTCTGCGCAATATTTTCGGTCAATTTTACACATTATACACTTTACCTTGGGCAGAGTTGCTCAAATTAGGCACTACAAATTAAAACAACTTCACATACATTCACACTGATAATATTTGTAGACATTTTGACCGAGCAAATAGCCAAGATGGCTGCCATTTTCAAGATGGCCGCTGTTCAGACAGTCGGATACCATCTTCAGCATATTAATCCAACGGTAACGGTGAAGCTATCGTTGATTCTCCAAGAATGGAGATAACGGTGGCTCTTCAGGTATGAAAGTAACAGTGATCCTTCAAAGAATGAAGGTAATGATGGTCTTGCATGTAAGAGGTAACGGTGGTCCTTCAGGTATGAGGTAACGGTGGGCTTTCGGAAAGTGAGGTAACGGTGATCCTTCAAGAAATAGTTGTAACGATGGACTTTCAGGTGTGAAGGAAACGGTGGTCTTTGCGATATGGAGGTAACGGTGGTCTTTCAAAGAATGGGAAGAACGGTGGTAATTTTGGTATGGAGGTAACAGTGATGCTTCAAACAATGGACGTACAAGTGGTCCTTCGGTTATGAGGTTACGGTGGTCCTTTAGATATGAGGTAATGGTGGTCTTTCAGGTATGAGATAGCGGTTGTCTTTCGAGAATGGAGTTATCGGTGGTCCTTCAGGTATGGAGGTAACGGCGATCTACCAGGTATGGAGGTAACGGTGGACCATCAGGTATGGAGGCAATGGTGGTCCTTCAGGTATGGAGGTAACGGCGATCTACCAGGTATGGAGGTAATGGTGGGCCATCAGGTATGGAGGTAACGGTGGACCATCAGGTATGGAGGTAACGGCGATCTACCAGGTATGGAGGTAACGCTGGACCATCAGGTATATGGAGGTAACGGTGGACCATCAAATATGGAGGTATGGAGGTAACGGTGGCCCTTCAGTTATGGAGGTAATGATGGATCTTCAGTTATGTGGTTAACAATGGTCATTCAAGTAATGGAGGTCATGTTTGAACGGTAGACCTCCAGGAGTATAGATACCGGTAACGGTGATCCTTCGAGCAATATAGGAAACGGTGGTCCTTCAAGGAATTGAGGTAACGATTGCCCCTACATATTTTCGCTATCGCTAAGGCTAGAGGGCTGATACTTTTGGATCGAGCTCTACAAGAAAATGTAAAAAAAGGCCGCCATGATGACGTGACAGTGACGTCATTTTCGAAAAGCGCATTTTTGGGGTGCTTTTCAGCCAGAATACAGATACACTCGATTACAATGGCCAGGCAGTGGCGGAGGTAAAACTCTGGGTAATCTTCATTGCTGATTTCAAAGGTGCATTGTAGGGTAGATCTGGTCAGCAAAATCAGATTTGGTTGATCACAGTTATATATATATAGACACAAACATTATTCAAATCGGACAGAAACTTCTATTTTTCTGTCAGATGTACTGGCAGAAGAATAGCGGCCATCTTGGAAAATGGCGACGATTTTGAACTTTGGGCAGAGAAATGTCTTCCACCTTCATCCGTTGTCAATTATTTATGCGAAGATGTATATAAGCTCAAACCTTTATTTGAAAATACATTCCCTGAATGTAATATCTGCATAAATATATAGACAGAAAACAAGCAATGAGCAGCCATCTTGGATTTATGCAAATTAGAAATTTTCCCTTGTCTACATCAATCTACATTTTTGATATGTTGTTCGGAATCACTTCAGAGGTTATTTACCGCAAACCCCGTTTCTGTTGCAATTTTTTCTAGGTTTGGTGATTTTCTCGCTAGATTGACTGGACTATTCTTCGGGGGCTGAAAACTGGTCAGTCGATATTCTTATCAAGTTCTGCACAGGAGTTGCTGTGAGATATTTGTTAGATTTATCCATTCGGTCTTTGTATGATGCACGCTACCTAAATCATCATAGAAACCAAAAACGAAAACGCGATCAAAAAGAATAAAACTTTAATTCAACAAACACATGAATGAGACGACATTAAGAACTGCCAAGCTCCACTATCGGTATTAGAGGAAGGCATCATTCTGCTTAAACATGAACACATGGTACCGGGATAGATAAGAGTCTAAGTCGGTTAAGCTGCATCTTCAAACACAAGTCGACTTCTCCGTTCATACTTCGAATTAACCTTGATAGATCAGACAACCGAAAACATTAAAATCCGAGGTGTACCAGAGACGAGCCAATCAGAACAAATACCCGACGACTGTGTGTAGGATGACGTTTTCTCGCAGTAGTTACGTCATGGTAGCCAGATTCACAGAACCGCCGATCAGTAACCCACATTTCGAAATTCAAATAGATTCGAGGTCAATGACCTTTCCTGACTGTTTAAATTCTTTTGAACAGAGTCGGTGGGCTAATATATCCAGGCTAACTGGTAGAGTGAACTTGTGTCTACTGTGTATGGAGATGGTTTAATAGCGCCTTGCACTCGAGGGAGGGAGGGGATTTGGCTTAATGTCACACTCAAGTTTGTTTCACCCATATGGTGACAGTCCGTTTGGTTGGTGGAGGAAGCCGGAGTACCCGGAGAGAACCACCGCCCTTCAGCAAGTAACTGACAAACTTTCACACATGGACCAGCTGGGCTCGAACCCGTGCCGGTTCAGCGGTGTGAGGCTAGCGGTCACCAGCGAAGCGCCTTAGACCAGCCTTGCACTCGAGAAAGAACATGTACAATACGTAACAGCTATACTTTAACTGTTCAGTTATGATATGAAGGTGTGAACACATAGCACCTGAGAGTATACCAGTACATGAAGATGAACCTCGAACACATTAATTGCTTGTTTATTGAGGTGGAAGCCGTCTTCGGTATTGAAACATAAGGTTCAAACCAGGGAAGTCTTCGTTAGATCAAAGGAGGTGTTCGGTTTGACCGTATTTTTTTCCTTAGTGTGTTTCGTTTATAAACCGAAAATATAATTTCCTCTCGTTCACTTGAAAAGTTATTAGCTCGAGAGAGAAAATACTGAATTTTCATATTCTCAATTTTCACCGAGAAGAGACTTGTCAAAAAAATATTACGAGTATTAGAAAATAAGCATTTGTTTGTTTTTGCAATTTTTGGCGATATTCTTGAAGGGAATTCCCTTCATATATAAAATATGACACCTTTAACCAAAACGAGCCCTACATATCGAAATGCGGTGCGTTTGATCCAAAATGATACTGAAAAATCGTTTTGGTTAAAGGTGTCATATTTTCATGATACTGAAATATGTCAAAATGCTTGTAATGCTCTGAAAGGGTGTCGTTCACCGCCATTCAGCACATCATTCCTCAAGCCGATAATTGTAAACAGCTGCTTGGCCGAATGGTTACAGTGTCGGATTACAGATTAAAAGAAACGCAACATTTTGGTTCGAATCCCCAAATCCCTGAAAAAATATTTTCATTTTATCCTTTTTTTCCCATCTTCAGTTTGGACTTTAAAATGCAAAAGTGACGTGAACTGAAAGACAGCGAACCCCTAACGAACATAATCCCTTATTTTCTTATAATTCGTGAATAGAATTGCACACAAACAACTCCACACACTCAGTCAGACCACTTGTTCAGTGTTTAAATATTCTGACGATCCAGCAGAGCAAAAAAATAATTGTTACACATACATAATTTCGTCTTAGGGCAGCGGAAAGATGTAACTATGAATTGAAAAGTTATAAGGTTGAACTTGTCTTATATCAAGGCCTTTATTAAGGAAATGACCCTCAACAAGTGGTGACGCTTGCTTTCCCAAGTGATAATGAATGTGCCAAAATGATTTTTTGTTGTTGTTGTTGTTGTTGTTGTTGCAGTTACTTCCTTAATTATTGTTCGCTGAACTTTTGGCAGTGATTATTTTTTTTCAGTTTTCGAGTCGGTTTATATATTAATATAACTGATTATTGTTCGTAAATATCTGGGACGTTCATGAAAATACTAATGGTAACCGTATGAGAATATGAACCAGAATTTCCCATTAGACTGGCCTCGCCTGTCTGACAAAGAGTTGGGGAATACCTGAGCATTACGTCACAATTTACCGGCCGGATCGGAGCGAGACAATAGAGCAACAGACAGCGACTCTGAAGGGAAAAATATCCATCTAAAGCGAACACCTCCTTTGGCACAACCAGATGATTAGATGCATGCGTAGGACAATTCAGTTTTTGACGGCTATTCCTTCTCAGAAATTTGATAGCTTCAAGGTCCTCTCTTTACGGCATTCCAAATATATCATTTCTTCAATACATTTTGCATGATTTTGAAATGCGATAGTAGTATATAGACAGCATTTAAACTCTCTTTTTCCAGGGAGGTAACTCTTGGTTCCCTGCTTCCGCCAGGGGGCGCCAGCATTCCCGTATGACGTCACTTCCGGTCTGGGTGAATGGAGCGTGACCTGTGAACATGATAGGATATGTACTGACCTGTCTGTGGGGGTTTTCCACAATGTCGTTCGCCTCCGTGTGTCTCCGGTCTAGGCCATGTACTGACCTGTCTGTGGGGGTTTTCCACAATGTCGTTCACCTTCGTGTCTCTTCGGTGACCTCCGTGTCTCTTCGGTGACCTCCGTGTCTCTTCGGTGACCTCCGTGTCTTTTCGGTGAGGTCCGTGTCTCTTCGGTGAGGTCCGTGTCTTTTCGATTACCCCTACAATAGGGGTCTGTATTATACAATATACAGGCCTGTATGGGGTATGGCGATGGTCATTTTTGAACATGATAGGACATGTACTGACCTGTCTGTGGGGGTTTTCCCGCCAGAATTTCGCTGACGTCTGCTTGGGCTGGGGGTTGTCACGTGCCGAACACCTGGCTCCCCGAATTGCAACATTGTTGCACGTTCGCTACAATGTTGCGGCATCGTGAACACCTGGTCTGGCGTCTGCGTGAGTGAGTTCACGTGCCGAACACCTGACTCCCCGAATTGCAATAATGTTGCACGTTCGCTACAATGTTGCGGCGACCGGGAACACCTGGTCTGGCGTCTGCGTGAGTGAGCTCACGTGCCGAACACCTGGCTCCCCGAGATCAAGGCATGTCCAGACTTGTTCTGGGTTGTACAGTTCTGCCATGCAGAGGACGGCTACTAGGAATGCATATTAAATCTATAGAAAAAGTGTATGGAAATAGACGTTTTGGGGTCTAGGTGGGCCACTAGTGGGTCGATGGAGTCGTATGAGGTATCAATGTGAGCATTCGTGAAGGCGCATCCGACGGGCTGGGTCTGGGGTTGAAATATCGTCATTCTGCGCATGCGCGGTAGACAAAGTGTATGGACATGGCCGTTTTGGGGTCTAGGTGGGCCACTAATGGACCGATGGGGTCGAGTGAGGTATCAGTGGGAAGCCTATGTGAGGGCACATCCCAATGATTGGGTGTGGGGGGGCGGAATATCGTCATTCTGCGCATGCGCAATAGACAAAGTGTATGAAAATAGAGGTTTTGGGATCTAGGTGAGCCATCAATGGGCCGATGGAGTTGAGTGAGGTATCCATGTGAAGCATATGTGAGGGGGCATCCGATTGAACTAGTGTCTCGGCTGTTGTCCACATTCTGCGCATGCGCGGACAGGAAATTCTGGGAAAAGGGTATGGAAATAGACGTGTTGCGGTCTAGGTGAGCCCCTAGTGGTCCGATGGTGTCGTCTGAGGTCTTATTTTGAAACTCTCGTGGAGGAGCATCCGACTGGACTCATGGTTCGTCCGTGTTCAAGAGTCTTCGCATGCGTAGTCTGGCCGTAGTATAGAAAGCAGGCATTTTGGGGGTGCGTGACAGTGTGTTTGACCCACCACTAGGGGTCCGTGTTTGTGGTTTGGTGATGTGGGTTGTGACGTCACATCCGGGTTTCACTAAAACTACCTCCGAACCCAGAAGAGTTCCAATTTTTCCCGTACACGTAGGGTCCGGATTTTTAACAGCCAAGATTTCCCCGGCCCGGCCCGGCCCGGCCCGCCCCGGCCGCAGCGCGCCCGCGCGTGGGTTATCCGGCCTCAGTGCGCGCGCGGGTTCTCCGGCCGCACGCGCGCGCGCGTCATCACCGGAAGTGCGCGGATGAATGTCGGGTCAAAGGTCAAAGGTGACATCCAGGTCAAAAGGTCAAAGGCCTCACTTACGGCAAGGTTCGGCAACAATGTGGCGGCATCGATATACAGAGCTTGAACACAGAAAGGGATTGTAAATTAACCTGGGAAGGATGGGCAGTTCCATGTGGACCAATCAGTGGTCGAGAAAAAGAGCCAATGAGCGATCGATAAAAAGAACCAATGGACGGGTTCTAGAATTTCGCTCACGTCTGCGCCTACATCCGGGTACTAGAATGCTTTCACCTACGTCCGCGCCTACATCCGGGTACTTCTATGTAGGTGTATGAAAGTGGGAATTTTTAGGGCATTGCTGCATTCATTGGCCTGCTTGACCTGACCAGTCTGAGCCTGCCTGACCAACCTGAGCCTATCTCTCGAGAGGAGCTACTTGCCTGAGCCTCACCAGCCTGAGCCTGCCTCATCGGAGCTATACCATGAGACGTGGAGAAGATTTTCCAGGGGATCCAGGAGCGCCTCCGGCGCTGTAATCTTTGTTGTTGTTGCTCTCTTATTTGGACTAACCCATCAGAATAGTACGTATCACGGACTACAGCCGTCGAGCTACGTCTAGGCGCGCATGTGTGACCTGGTCTATAAAACACGTCTCACACCCCATTCCTACGGTTGCATGACGGACATTCATCCCTATGCGACTCGCATTTTACAGCTTGCGATCGTGGTTAATTCGCTCACGGGTTACTGAGCAGTGGTTCGGTCCATGTTTGCAGATGGCGACGACAACGAGGGGCGACGCCAGATCCTGAAAGAGTTCGCAGAAGCGGTCCTCGACAGATTGCACTCGATGGAGAGGTGTGCCATCACTCACCACTACTGGACTATGACAGCCATCCTTGATGCTCGGGCTATGGACCACGAGCGCTCACGCCGGAACCAGCGACGGCTGGTTGGCCTAGTCTTGGTCTGTGCCCTATTGACCCTGGCGCTGTGGCATTGACAGTGGGACCTGACCATACATACGAGGTTCAGTCACAGTGTGCGTCATTCACTGATCGTCATTGGATCAATCATGTCACCGAGGGACCTGACCATAAATACGAGAGAGAGTCAGAGGGTGTGTCATTCACCGATCGTCATTGGGTGAACCATGTCACCAGTTCTACGAGCCATCTTTCCCCTTACACCCCGGGTGGGGTTACACGTCTATGAAGATAAAGACACCCTCGTGGAAGACCGTGGAGATGTTTGCTGGTCGCGCGCTGAGACCGTATCGAATACGGTTACGCTACACCGTGACGGCTGGACCAAATTTAAACAGAGTGGTGAGCTCGACGGAAACCTCATCCACATAGACAATGCCATCTACGTACACCGTGGACCCTTCTTCCCACGCCTGGGCCGTTACCAAGACCCTACGCGAAGCTTCACCCTAGACCCCGATCTGTGGACAGCCTTCGAGAAAGTGGTGCCTATTGTGGACCAGCTGTTTACACCGGACGAGCGGTCATCAGACAAGTTGGAGTGGGCTCGTGCGCTGAGAGAAGCGGCGGCAGAACCCAATGAGCAAATGTCTAGCAATGAAGCGGAGGCAAACGACGATGCTATAGACTATCCGGCTAGACTCAGTCAGCCCAGTGACATGACCACCCGATCCTTTGATCTCACGAGGTTCTCCCTATAAATACGAGAGACAGTCAAATCTGGTACCATTCACTTACTGACCATGACGGAGCATATAATACTGGCGTATCTCAGCTTGACCCCCGAGGTTTTCCTGCACGTTTATGCGGATAAGGTCGATATCATGGAGGAGGTGGGAGACATTTGTGATGCAGACCCTACACAACCGTGCCCGGCCCACATTCGTCTGTCCCGGGAGGGCTGGACCAAATTCAAACGGGTGTTGCCTGGTGAACTGGACGGCGACCTCATCCACTTGTGTCACGATGTGTACATCCGACGCGGCCCTTTCTTTGCTCAATTGGCTCGGCTAGATGGGGGTACAGTGCATTTTACCCTTCACCCTGATCTATGGTCTGCATTGGAAGATGCCGTGGTAGATGTGGATCAAGTGCTTATCATGCGGTCGTCAGACGAGTTGGACTGGTCATTTACCATGGGCACTGTGCTGGCAGAAGCCAACGAAGAAAATCAGAAAGAAACTCCGGCCCAAGATATACCCGTTATAAATAAACGATAGAGCCAGGGTCCATCATCATTTGTCACCATGAAGAGCTGGGAGAAGGTGTTGGATAACTTATACTACAGTCCCGACAGTCCGGCGGCCTATAGTGCATTGATGGCTCTCTATCGAGCGGCCAAACCCCAGGGGATACAACGTGCTCAAGTCCGAGATTGGTTAAGAAAACAAGACACCTATACCTTACATCGAGCTGCCCGTCGCCATTTTCTACGGAACCGGGTCATCGTGGGAGGACTAGATGCCCAATGGCAAGCGGATTTGGTCGATATGAGCGCCTTTGCCAAACACAACGATGGGAATCGGTATATCTTGACGTGCATCGATATCCTGTCCAAGTATGCGTGGGTGGTACCCATCCGGACGAAAACGGGGGCGAATCTCATAGCGGCGTTCAAAGACATCTTCAAGACCGGGCGCAAACCTTTGCATTTGCAAACCGACGAAGGCACGGAATTCCTCAACAGACCGTTCCAACAGTTTCTGAAAGCCCAGAAGGTTTTTCTTCCATACGTACAACGAGACCAAGGCTTCCGTGGTAGAAAGATTCAACAGGACATTCAAGGGCCGCATGTATAAATATTTCACCTATAAGAATACAAGGCGGTACATCGATGTTCTCCCGAAACTTGTGAGTGGTTACAATCGAGCCTATCACCGGAGTATAGAGAGAGCCCCCATTACCGTGACCCAACACAATGAAGCCCAAGTCCGGCGTGTCTTGTACCCCAGGCAATCGCAGCGAACGACGAAGGCAGTGTACAAGGTCGGGGACCCTGTACGGATCAGTAAAGTCAAAGGTCAATTTGAGAAAAGTTACTTGCCCAACTGGAGCGATAAGCACTTCCTGATTAAACGGCGCCTACCCCGACAGCAGCGAGTCTATGAACTGGAAGATCTTCAAGGGGAACCGTTGCTAGGGACGTTTTACGAGACGAAATTACAGTCTGTCGTAAAAACACAGCAAGACTACTACACGGTGGAGCAGATTTTGAAAACGGAACGTCGACGTGGCAAACTGTTTCATTTCGTCAAATGCCAAGGCTGGCCCAGTTCCTTCAATTCCTGGGTCGCTGCCAACCAGGTGAAACGACTATAAAGCCAGACACCACTGCCGTCATCCTTCATTCCACGTCCGACCACAGTGCTATGGACAAACAGCAGCTCTCTCTGAACACAGCGTCTCCCAAAACGCGCAAAGCGCAAGTGGGCTTTGTGGTGATAGTGCTAACCCTGCTGAGTGTGTTGTACGGAGGTGTGTTTTACGCCGTAGCCTATGTCAGCACGCTACTTAACCAACTGAGAACACGAGCCACCAGTGAAACCAGTCTACAGCTAGCACCAGTCAATCCCGTATCGAGCCCAGTCATCACCACACCCTGTGTACAAGCCCCATCGAGCTCCACACCAAGTATACAGTCCACACCTACACCAAGTACACTCACTACGTCTGAAAACCCACCGGATTTCATCCGTCACACTGAACAGACAACGACGACTGACGTTGTACCCACCACCATCATCACTCGTAGTGAACAGACAACGACGACCGACGTTGTACCCACCACCACCACTCCAGTTCACTCGTACCAAATTTACAAGAGCGGGTTACCACGACAGCGCATACAGCTCGAACCATGGACCCTCGGTGGCAGCATCCCTTCACTTGCGTCATCGCAGGACCGACGGGCTCCGGCAAAACGCACTTCGTCAGAAAGCTCCTTCAACACGCTGACAGCATGATCACCCCACCCATTGCCCGAGTCGTGTGGTGTTACGGAGAATGGCAGGCAGAGTATGCAGCAATGCCCCAGATCACGTTCGTGGAAGGCCTACCCAACCTGGCCGATTTGGAACCGGTGGTTCTGGATCATCACATGGCGGAGACGGATGCGCGGGTCACCCAACTCTTTACCAAAGGCAGCCATCATCGACGGCTCAGCATCATCTACATTGTGCAGAATCTGTTCAGTAAAAACAAAGAACATCGGAACATCGGCTTAAATGCCCACTACCTGGTGGTCTTCAAAAACCCGAGAGATACCACTCAACTGCTGCACCTGGCGAGACAGATGTATCCCGGCCGCACACCGTTTGCGTTGGAAGCCTTCAAAGATGCGACAACCCCTCAGCACGGGTATATGCTCTTCGACCTCAAGCAAGCCACCCCCGACCACCTTCGACTACGGACCGGCATCTTTCCCGGAGAGACCCACCACGTGTACATGCAAAAATAATGTAAACACACCCACAGTGGCTCCCCCAGCTGGAGTGTGTGTTTGATGATGGGGATAATAAAAAGAATTAATACCACAGCATGGTTGACTTTGTCTCTGTTCTCTGAGGTAGATAAAAAGAGCAGAGTTGCGAGTTCTAGCATTAGTTGTACATGATGTCTGCACGAGTACGGAAGCACGCTCCGACGCTCCGTGTATTGAAGACGGCCCCACCCGAGTTGGTCCGAACCATTGTACGCGGTGCGGACCCTGACCTTGTACGCTGTCTGTGCGAGATCGGGTACAATCTGTTAAAAGGCAACGTACCACTGACTCCGGCTCAGAAGACCAAGTTGGCCAAGCATAAGACAGGTCTCCGAACCCTAGTCCAGAAGCGAATCTCTCAAACACAAAAGAAAAAGGTGTTACAGAAAGGCGGCTTTCTCGGGGCCATCTTAGCACCGTTGGCCGCTTCCGTGTTGGGTCCAGTATTGGGTGGACTCTTCGGGCGACAATGAACCACACGAAAAAAATGGTCCTCGTCGAACCACGGTTCCTTCCACACCTCCAATCGCCCTACCCTGTCCCACCTACGGTGAAGGCCATAAACACCCTCGATGAAGAGATGCAACAGATCTTACAGAGACCGGGGTTAAGCGACAGTGAGAAAGTACAACGGTACAATGAGACCCTTCAACGGTTCATGACGTTCATGGACCAATACAAAACCCTCTTTACCCCAGCACCACCACCACCACGTGACACACCGCCGACCTCAACACCGCTCCAAAAGCCGCCATTACCAGGGGTACCACCCACAGCCCCACAGTGGGTCGAAGACGAAGTGCTGAAGAGTGTACCTGCATCGTTCAAGAAACAAGCTGGCCTGGTATTACAACGGATGAAACAGAATCCTAACATGACTTGGAATGATAAAGGCGAACTCCTGGTACAGAATCAGGTGGTCCCCGGGACCCACATGACGGATTAAGTGAATGGCCTGATACGTCAACGCAGGTCGCACACAGATCCTCGAGGATGGGAGGTATTCGCTCAAGGCTTGAAAGACATGCATGTACCACAGGAATTGGTGGGCAATCCCCATCGCTGGGCCTTTATGCAGCGGATCCAGCAATCGCCGAGTGACCCACTACCTTCTTGGGAAGACGAATGGGAACCGGAGTCACCCCCCAAAACACCACCACCACAACGGGCACCTTCTTTTCAAACCTTTAAAAAACCACCCTTGATCAAGGCACCCCACATCTCCAGAGCCGTGACACGTAGCAAGTCACCGCGACGAACACGACGCCGGACACAACCGCCCAAGGCCTGGAACACATATTAAAACCAACAGCAGCAGCAGGACAGCTCAGTCGCCATGTTTTACCTCACCCTACCCAGTAACAGTTCGCTGGATGTGTTTCCTGACAACACCGTGGCCAAGTACGTCACCCAGTTACCGCAACCGTTGCATTTACCTGGACGCTGGGAATGTGGCCTCGTGGATATCCAATACCCTTACTCGTGGTACAACGTGCGAGCCAATGAAATGTGGTACGAGGTGACCTACGAAGGCAAAAACACCCGACTCACCCTCCTCCAAGGCCAATACGATACCCCCAAGGAGTTCATGCAGGGGCTGACAAGACTGTTGCATTATAAGGCTCTACGGGAGGCCACGAATGTTTCAAAACCCATCAAAACCTTTCCCTTCAATAATCACGTGGACTTCGATTACAAAGCACACAACGACAAGGCACAGCTCATCCTCACCGCCAACGTGAGTGTCGTACTGAGTCCTATCCTACAGCAAATGCTGGGTTTCGATCTACAGACGTTCGCTGGTCCCACCGTAGGGAATAAAAGACCTGCGCCACCGAGACCATACACCAGTCGACGACCGACCCAGCGACGAGGCACATTGAAGACCCAGAATATCTTTTCTTGACCATGTCCTTAATCCACACAGAGTCCTGCCCCTCCACCAACAGTAAATTTGATTTGTGAACCGTGCCGCCCACACAAACCAGTGCCGAACAAGGATTATGGGTGGAGCATCTCCCGCTCTCCAGCATCAACAAAACAGGGCCCATCGAGTTCAATGCGGATACGTACTTGTATGTGAAAGCCAAGGTCGTCAATGGGGATGGCTCCAGAATCATCCAAGCTGCATCGGTGGGCCCGACGAATCTCTGGCTGCACTCGATGTTCCAACAGGTGGATATTTTTCTCAGCGACAAACTCATCAGTAACTCGACCAACACGTACCCCTATCGAGCCTACATCGAGACGCTGTTGTCGTATGGACGAGAGGCTAAAAAATCTCAGCTGACAGCCGCTTTATTCTACCAGGACACAGCCGAGCACATGCACACGGTGGACAATGAAGGATATAACAAACGGAAGGCTTTCACCGCGAACGGTGCCTCGGTGGATCTCATGGGTCGACTGCACGCAGACATTTTCATGCACGATCGGTACCTCTTGAACAAGATCCCCATCAAAATCCGACTGATACGGGCGCCTCCGACCTTCGCCTTGATGGCCACTAACGTAGACGGGCATGCAGCTGACTATAAGATTGTCATCCAAGACGCAGTCCTGTATGTCCGAAAAGTGAAACCGAATCCAGCCGTTCAATTGGGACACATCGAAGCCTTGGAAACAAAACCAGCCCAGTACCCTATCCGACGTGTACAAACCAAAGTGTTCTCTGTGCCTGCTGGAAATATGAGCGCCGACAAAGAAAACCTGGCCTGTATGGAAAATACCTGTTTCAGCGGAGCCTACGCAGAGAACCCGTTTGACTTTAAACATTTCGGCATCAATTTTGTGGCCCTGCATGTGGATGGACAACAGGTTCCAGCTACGGACTTAACACCGAACTTTGGGCGCAGGAATTTCATTCGAGCCTATCAGAGCCTGTTTACAGCCACCGGTCAAATCAACCAGGACGAAGGGAATATGATCAGTCGGGAGCACTACGCGAACGGATACACGTTGTTCTGTTTCGATCTGACCCCCACCTTAGAGAACGACCATCAGCTGGCCCTGGCCAAGCAAGGCAATTTACGGTTGGAAATCCAGTTTGCACGAGCCCTCGGGACCACCGTCAATGTGATCTGCTACGCCGAGTTTGACAACATCATTCAACATCATTCAACGTCCTGTGTGACTTTGCCACCTAACATGGATACAGACCAGATAACCACCGTGCTGGAGAATGACCCAGGGACACGTATGGTATTTCAAGGGGTGTTCGCCCGAGATGTGTTCCCATTAGACCGTATGTATCCTGCTGCTTACGTTCTCAACACGGACCCGATGGATCGGCCAGGTGAATATTGGGTGACCGTGTACTTGACAGAAGCGCAGGGCGAATTCTTTGACCCGTACGGCCTGCCACCGCTCCACCCCGATTTAACAGACTTCATGGATCACGGCACAGACACGTGGTGTTGGAACAGTCAAACGTTGCAAAGCCTGACCAGTAGCTTGTGCGGACAATATTAATATTGCTTGTTTTACCTGTACCATCGATGCCGGGACAGAACCTTATCTACCATCGTACAGATATGACTGGGCCGTCCAGCATTTCAATGTACAAGCCCCGTTCTGGGCTTAAGTTCTTTCAATGTACACAAGCCCCTGTTCTGGGCTTAGGTTTACAAGCCCCTTGTTCTGGGCTTCAGTTCTTTCAATGTACAAGCCCCCTGTTCTGGGCTTCAGTTTTCACGTGGTTGTTCTCACGTTGTTGTTGTTACTGAATAAAAAAATGATATCTCACCAAAAAACCCTGTCTTGCGTGTTTTCTATATGAGCATAATGCATGAAACTGGCTTTGAACACCGTATTAGCCAATCAGTGGCCTAGAATGGGGCCAAAGGTAACCCATCCATGTCCAGAAAACATTACCCGGATGTACAAGAACCCGGATGTAGGCGCGGAAGTAGGCGAAAGCATTCTAGTACCCGGATGGAGGCGCAGACGTGAGCAAAATTCTAGTACCCGTCCATTGGTTCTTTTATCGATCGCTCATTGGCTCTTTTTCTCGACCGCTGATTGGTCCAAATGGAACTGCCCATCCTTCCCAGGTTAATTTACAATCCCCTTTTTGTGTTCAAGCTCTGTATATCGATGCCGCAACATTGTTGCCGAACCTTGCCGAAAGGGAGACCTTTGACCTTTTGACCTGGATGTGACCTTTGACCTTTTGACCCAATATTCATCCGCGCACTTCCGGTGATGACGCGCGCGCGCGTGCGGCCGGATGACCCGCGCGCGAGCACGCTGCGGCCGGGGCGGGCCGGGCCGGGGAAATCTTGGATGTTGAAAATCAGGACCCTACGTGTACGGGAAAAATTGGAACTCTTCTGGGTTCGGAGGTAGTTTTATTGAAACCCGGAAGTGACGTCACAACCCACACCACCAAACCACAAACACGGACCCCTAGTGGTGGGTCAAACACACTGTTACGCACCCCCAAAATGCCTGCTTTCTATACTACGGCCAGACTACGCATGCGCAGACTCTTGAACACGGACGACCCATGAGTCCAGTCGGATGCTCCTCCACGAAAGCTTCAAAATAAGACCTCAGACGACACCATCGGACCACTAGGGGCTCACCTAGCAATGATAGCAAGCGGTTTCCATTAATTTTTACACTGATGTGTGAATTTGTAAGAAATGGCGTCACTCACAATTCTTTTGAGGATTTTGAAATCCAACTTTCAAGAAAATGTCCACAGACCAATTTCCCATTTTGTATGATAATTTGATAACGAAATGATGCATCCACAAACCTTGGAGCTAGTAATTGTGCCAAATCGTGAAAATTCGCTGTCGATGTCCTCATCGTCGATGGATTCATCCAGATTTTCCACCTTGAGGTTGACGTTCTGGAGGAATTGGACATGAATTCCTCCGGTAGAAACCGATACCACTGGTCGAGACTGAAACGGTATAGTGAGTGAGTGAGTGCGTAGGATTTAACATCGTTTTCAACCTTTTTTCAGTCATATCACACGGTGCCTACATGTGTCAGAACACGAGAATGTCAATTTCAAGGTTGTTTAATGGTCTTGATCCCAATTGCTAGTTAGCAATCCAGAGCAAGGTCTACGATTTTGTGCCCCTGAGAATGTAACATATTTCACATCTTATATTGAATGATAAACTATAACACGGTTTTAACTCTTGGTAACTAGGTGACCTTGAAGCAAGAGCCAAGAGCTCGCATATCCCACACTGAAATCAACAACAGTCAAACACAAGAAAATAGTAGTTTCTCTTCAGATGGATTCCTTTCAGACAAGAAAACTTTTCATGAAGGAAGAAAAATGTGGAGAATGTCATGAAGTAAGCCATTGTTCTTGAGATAATAAACAGGCATAAAGTTCATGAAGGACCCCTCTCCTTGTTAAACCAGAAAATGTATGGTTTTTATTCCACAACAGTTTAACAGAATGTAGCTGTTTCTTACACGCATCAAACATGGGAGACAACTCCACAGGACAAATGACATATACATGTAGGGGAGACAACTCTGAATATTCCAACCTAATGCATATAGTTAGCTAAACTTGATTCAGTTTCAGTTTGCCTGGACCTTTGACAAATTGATCTCAAAATGAATATGTCTCCTCTTCGTCATGCGAGTGAGGAATACCCAAAGTTTGGTACCAGTCCGTGCCTTCTAACTACATGACCTCCTCTTCGACAGGCATATGAAAACCTGACTTTTAATGATTTCTTGATTTTGGGGTCGCAATGACCTTGACCTTTGACCCACATTTTGGTATGTAAACACATCGTGTCCCTCAATGTATCTGCCATAAAAAATATATTTTTAATGATTTCCTGATTTTGGGGTCACAGTGACCTTGACCTTGACCTAAATATTGCTACATGACACATCGTCTTCCCGCAGTGTATCAATGGACACAAAAAATGATTTTAACAATTTCATGATATTGGTGGTCACAGTGACCTTGACCTTCGGTCTTGACATACTTTGGTACGTGACACATCATGTCTCCATAATTTATCTACTGACACAAAAAAAGGTAATTTTTAAAGATTTCTTGATTCTGGGGTCACAGTGACCTTGCCTATTTACCTTGACCTAAAGTTTTGTACATGACAAACAATTTCATGATTTTGGGGTCACAGTGACCTTGACATTTGACCTTGACCTAAATTTTGCTACATGACACATCGTCTTCCCTCAGTGTATCAATGGACAAAAAAAATGATTTTTAACAATTTCATGATTTTGGCGGTCACATTGACCTTGACCTTCGGTCTTGACCTATATTTTGGTATGTGACACATCATGTCTCCATAATTTATCTACTGGCACAAAAAAGTAATTTTTAAGTGACAGTGACCTTGACTATTGACCTAAATGTTTGTACATGACAAATCGTCTCCCCTTACTATATCAATGAACACAAAAAATCATGATTTTTAACAATTTCATGATTTTGGGGTCACAGTGACCTTGACCTTTTCCTACATTTTGGTATATGACACATCATGTCCCCCTAATGCATCTAATGACACAAAAAAAAGTATATCAGTCAACACAAAAAAAATCAATGACCTTTCACCTTGACCTAATTTTTGGTATGCGACACTTCATTTCCTCCTATTGAATCAACTCACAATTAGTAATTTTTAATGACTTCCTGATTTTTCGATCACACTGATCTTTGACCTCTGACCTCGACCTACATTTGGCACATGTATGCAAAACTTCGTTCCCCCCTGGGGCAACCACTCACCAAAATTAAAACTGTAGATAGAAAACTATCAATGATCAATATTTCCTGATTTTTAGGCAACAATGACCTTTGACCTCTGACCTCAATTTCGGTACGCGACACATCGTCTCCACCTAGTGTATCCACTCACAAAAAATTGCAACTGTGGATAGAAAACATTCACAGATATAGACCGGACATGGTCATTTAAGTGATTTCCTGTTTTTCAGGCCAGTGACCTTTGACCTCTGACCTCGACCTTCATTTTTGTATGCGACACATCGTCTCCCGTAGGGTATCCACTCACCAAAAATTGGAACTGTAGATAGAAAACTGTCCCAGATATAGACTGGACATGAGGGACGGACAGACAGACGGACGGAAACCGCCATTACATAATACGTCCGCCTTTTTGGTGGGTGTATAAAAATGAACAATTTGGCCCGAAATGTGATCTATGCGGCCAGGCTATATATCTCAATATGATGTCCCACTGAACTATCAGTCATCTTTGTAGAGGCATTGGTCTAAATATAATTATGTCCCACTTCAAACTATTGAGTGAGAGTGAATACGATATAACGTTGCTTTCAACTATATTTCAGTCATATCACAACGTTGGGTCCTATTGCTTTTCACACCCGGGTGGGGTCCTATCCATTTACACACCCTGGGAACCTCACGGGTGCCTCAGTTAGTCGCCTCTTACGACAAACTGTCCGAGGAGATGAGGCCTATTCTTACCATGACATGCGGTGTGCTTAATGACATCCCAGGTCAATCCCCGGAAGCCCCACGAGGATTCAACTATTGATTGGCCTATAGGTCTGATCCTGCCGATGACATTCCTTCTCTCCAAACAAGTCAACAATCCAGACATACAAAACACTGATATTTAAAACTATGGTGTCTTTATTGCAAGAAAACTATCTATAACCTGGTGGAACAAAAGTGTGTGAGCAGATTGACAAATACAGATTGACTGCCCTTCATTGACTAATTATCCAGTGCTGAAGAGAAACCCATTTTGCATCCAATGAGGCAACTGTTCACATACAAAATGACAAAGATATTACACGATTATAACAGAAAACCGGAGGTGGATTTCTGACCATCTACAGTTAAGAGTATGTCAGACAGGACCACGTAGTTGAAATTGATGCTTTCATACTGGTATGCACAAATGTGATGTTTCTAACAGTTCATTTAGTATCATCTTTGCCTCACTCACTTTGAATGAAAATGATGTGGTCTGAAATAAATCTAAACAAGATTGGTATATAAACGTTATTCTGTGTAAAAGAGATTTAGGTGCAGGATTGGCTTTTTTTAGATACTTTTCAAATTTCCTATGCTTTAACATGGTGCTAAATAGCATACTTGGCAATATTGTGCAGATACTTATGCTAAACTCCGCAGTAGGCAGAAAAGTGGGTTGCTTTAATAGCATCTATATTCAATATTTAGCACTTTTATAATCTAGTCTAATTAGAATATATTCGCATTAAAATATCTAACATTTTGTAGGAGAAAGGACAATATATTCAATATTTAGCACCTGTATAATATCATCTAATTAGAAGAGATTCGCTGTTAAATATCTAGCTGTCGTCCGAGAAAGACAATATATTCAATATTTAGCACCTTTATAATATCATCTAATTAGAAAAGATTCGCACTTGAATATGTAGCTGGCTTCTGGAAAAAGACAAATATATTCAATATTTAGCACTTTTATAATCTATACTAAATAGAAGAGATTCGCAGTTAAATTCCACATGAGACTTTTCGGAGAAAAGACAATATATTCAATATTTAGCACTTTTATAATCTAATCTAATTAGAAGAGATTCGCATTAATATATCTGTAACACAGTGTCGGAGAAAGGACAATATATTCAATATTTAGCAGTTTTATAATATCATCTAATTAGAATATATTCGCATTTAAATATGTAGTTGACGTTTGAGAACAGACAATATATTGAATATTTAGCACTTTGATAATATCATCTCATTAGAAGAGATTCACAGTTAAATATCTATCTGGCGTCCGCGAAAGACAATATATTCAATATTTAGCACCTTTATAATATCATATAATTAGAAAAGATTCACACTTAAATATGTAGCTGGCGTCTGGAAAAAGACGATATATTCAATATTTAGCACTTTTATAATCTATACTAAATAGAAGAGATTCGCAGTTAAATATCCACAAGAGCCTTTTCGGGGAAAACACAATATATTCAATATTTGGCACTTTTATAATCTAATCTAATTAGAAGATATTCGCATTAAAATATCTGTAACATCGTGTCGAAGAAAGGACAATATATTCAATATTTAGCACCTTTATGATATTATCTAATTAGAATAGATTCGCATTTAATGAAAGCTCGTGTGAAACACGGGCAAAGAGCATTTCCCCAGATAATTTTGTAACCCATAATTTGGTACTCACAGGGCTTTAGATCTCCCCAATTTGGGCACACCCCTTATTATGGGTGGCAAATTTTTTTTTGGATGAGACAGAGGGTGGGGCACACACCCCTGGAGGATGAGCAATCACGAATCATCCCTGAATGATTTGGGGTAGCCGTGTTAGTCTTTGTAGTAGACAAATAAATAAAAGGTAGCACCTTTGAGACTAACTAGTTTATTTCAACATGAGCTTTCGTAGACACATCATCCCTGGTAGAAGTGCCTCGGAGAAGGGATTTCTTCACCAATGGGCGAAACCCAGTGTGAGGCAACACCAACTTTATTTTGCATTTCATGGACCCACCGACATTAAAAAATCGAATAAAAATAAAATTTCAAATTGCCACTTTTATATTTCCTATGAAAGTTTGAACATAAAGACTTTAACCCTCTTTTTATTTCTGATTGTATGAATTAGGCTGTTGTACTCTATCTGAAACAATGCCAGCAAATAAAAATGCCAAACAACAAAAAATAAATACCTTTCACTATAATTTTTCACTGTAAGTCACTGAATTGTTGTTGTTGTAAAATGCTGCTAATATTATTACTTAGGCAATAAGGACATTCAATGTAAATCAGGAACCTTCACTGGCTGTGCGATCTATCACTCTGTCACGGTACCCATATTTCGACAGTGATGCAGTATGTCAGAGCTAGGAAATGGAGGGTGTTTCAACAACTCAGCCGATACAGCATGGTTTAAGTTGAAGCATGAAGCTGTTGGAACAAGTGCAAAATTCGTTAAATTGTTCTGGAAGACAACCACAGCCACAACAAAATGATGACAATGTTAGATTTGGAGTGTATGTTGGCAGTTAACATGTGACTTAACATACAGTTTTTGACCTTGAGAAAACAGGTCAACATCAGTCATATTCAAAGAGTTCAGGTCCATCATCAGATGCATATATGTGGTATCAATTTAGAATGCCTAGCTATATTTCATGTTATATCATAATATAAAGTATATAACCTAGAGAAAATAGGTTCAGTCAAATGGGATAGGCTTCTAGTCAGTCACCAATTGCACAAGTATGATGAATTTGGAGAGCTCATCTTCACTCCTTTAAAATTTATTGCTTGTGCTAAATTTGACCTCGATAAAACAGGTGAAGGTCAGTCAATTTCATTAATTAGGCTTCTGATCCATCCAGGGTCCGAAATAGAAAACTTTTGATGACCTGCTGGGTTTTTTTCTTCAGAGGAAAATCGCAGATCAAATTGAACATCACCTGCTATTTTTATAATTGGACAGCTATTGTTTTCAACCTGTGCAAATTCAGACGAAAATAGTTAATTTAACACCATACAGTACATCTTCTCGAGACAAGGCGTATCCTGCCGCAAGCTGGAGCGCTAGTGTAAGGACTGGTCTTGCCTAGGGAAGATGCATACAGTAAGGATCATTCACTTGTTAAGTTTCTTATGCATTTTATCTATCCAATTTCACAGGAAAATAAACTATGATTTGAACCATCTCTTGTTAATATGCATGTACAGATTGACAGCCCTTATTAGTTACTAGAGACTGTCTGAGAGTGAACATTATTTAACTTTAATGGTGTGATTCAGGTGTTACAATACACATTCCACAAATGTTGTAACTCGCATGGGAATATACAATTATGAAACATGCGAGTTACAACATTTGTAGGTTTCCATCAATTCTGATGCGGATTGCCAAAAATATTATACCTATATTATCTTAAATGACAAGTCTTATCCAAACTTCATGTCATGTAGAAGTATTCAATGTAGGTACATACCGACTTTATCACCATACTTTATTCATTTGTGCACAGTTTACTTAGTTCTTGCTAGATAACCAGAATATGTATTGTTTTCATCAATTAGAGTGTGTATTTTATCACCTGAATCACACCATTTGTAGATCGCTGTCAGGTTATCGCTTAACAATTTCTGAAAATGACAGCATTTTAATATCCGTCCTACTGGCTTACCTATTCATAAATGTGTATTGGCTGAGATCACATTATGCCTTGCATATATACATGTACTGTGCGTATGGAACTGTTTGTAACTTTGTTCACAGCTGAAGATGCTATAACTAATAGCGAACTATACAGAATGAAATTTGTCATCTCTACTCGGAGTTGATTTTCTTCTCTATTATTGGAAAATCATCAGTGGTTCCAATGGATTACTTCAATTAGATATACTTATAAAAATTTCCCAGGTGGGATGTGCCATATAGCAGGTATGTAGAAGTTCCACTTCAAAAATCTTTCTACTTTTTCAGTTCAAAAAATAATTATCAACATTTGTAACTATGCTGTCAAAATGCAATGGTATGTGCAATTTCACATCTTCAGTTTCAAATAAATTCTGGGGACTTTCACATAAAACAAAAAATTGTGCATTAACTGAGTGATAATTTGTGATTTTATTCATTGAAAATTGGCCAGAATGCATCCCCAGAAATCTGGAAGCCCAGGGCTATGTCAGTATAATGGAGAGAGAAATAGCACTGATTTTGGAAATGAAGTGTTTACTTTGTTGACACAAAGTCTACTAGCCCACTTATGTAAAGTGCATTATGCAATAAGTCAACAATTACAGGTCTTATTACCTGAATGGTCAACATACAGTCCTACAGTGTTACAGTATGTCTATTTGACAAAAATGGTCAGACTTCAAGCTCACTTGAATCCTTTCTCCATACTGACCAGACACTCATGGCAGCATATTTTCTCTGACTGCATTTTAGTTATGTGTGTAAGCAGGGATTGATGTAGCCTTGATATAGATATATTTAGCTGACTTTACCCTGTGCCACATGATTATGCCAGCACTAACAGCACCAATGTCCTTACAATCCATTTTTAAAACATAATGTTAATAAAATTAGTAATTGTAAAAAAGAATGTATAATGAGATATAAATCAAGCATTGTGTTGATGGGTTGCAAAATCCGTATGAGAGGTGGGCCTTCAATTTCAATCAATCAAAAAAAAACTTTCAGTCCTTTGAAATCCTTTGTCTGTCTGACAATAATAAACTTCATGAACAGTTGAAACACCAATAAGTTTAATGTCTATAGTTCCACCCAGTGATGAACAATATCACGAACCTACATGATGAAGCAAACTCCTCAAATGTGGCCTGGGGAATCTATAGATATTGGACTCAAGTCATGAGAATTTCATATATTTAAAAAAATGGCCATTTGGCCCTACATGGGATGTGAATTATAACACTGGGAATGTTATATTGATGTTCAGCAAAATAAAATTACTTTTCTCTGATTAAGAAGCAAATTTTCATTTTTGTGAATACAAAATCTTATTTTGAGATGCAAAAATGCGTCTCCATGATTCGCCAACACCACTAAAATCTTGTCAGTTCTTTGCCTATCTTGCAAGATCATTATACCCAAATTTCATGGAAATCAAACACGTTGTTCAGAAGATATGATGTTACACATGTTTACCTGCATTCATGTCTATAGCGCCATCTAGTGATGACCAAATGCCACGAAAAACAAGCGGGTGAATATCTAAAGCCCTAGGGAGATGGCACATAAAAGATTAATGGAAAAAACTTTAATCGTGATAATGGTTATTGAGGTTTTGACGTTAAGTCAGATAAATGAGATTTTTCATTTAAATGGCAATTTGATTCGCACGGAAAGGAAATTATCATGTCGGCAATCCTATATTTATGCTTGGCAACCTAGAATAGAACAGTTTTTAAATATTTCTCCAAGCAAATTTGTGAATTTTCATTTGACGAAAAACTTTTTTTTTTGAGACGCAAAAAACTTGCCTTTATAATTATGCCAGCTACACCAAAACCTTTTCAGCACATTGACTATCCTTCAAGACCATTGTAATAAAATTTCAAAGAAATCAGACAAGCCGTTCAGACGAAATCATCAGAGAAAGGTTTACCTATGCTCTGACTACAACGCCACCTAGTGGTGAGCAGCGGGTATCGAAACACAACCAGACAAATTTCCCAGGCCTAAAGAGATAGTACACCAAGTCTGACCCGAAAATATTTAACGGTTTCAGAGATATTCACGTTTAAAGTCGCGGCGGCGGCGGAGCCGTTTCTCATGAAAACATAAGAGCATCCACTTTGTGGAAATGCTCTAAATATGCAGCTGGCGTCTGAGAACAGACAATATATTGAATATTTATCACTTTGATAATATCATCTAATTAGAAGAGATTCGCAGTTAAATATCTAGCTGGCGTCCGAGAAAGACAATATATTCAATATTTAGCACTTTTATAATATCTAATTAGAAAAGATTCGCACTTATATATGTAGCTGCATGGCGTCTTTGAAAAGACAATATATTCAATATTTAGCACTTTTATAATCTATACTAAATAGAAGAGATTCGCGATTCTGTCTCTATAAGATAGCCACCAGGAAAAGACAATATATTCAATATTAGCGCTTTTATAATCTACTCTAATCAGAAGAGATTTCGCATTAAAATATCTGCAACCCCACGTGTCGGAGAAAGGACAGCCTGTTTAATGTTGCTTGCCCATAATATTATCTAATTAGAGATAGTTAGCACTTAAATATGTGGCTGACGTCACGAGAACAGACAATATATTGAATATTTAGCACTTTAATAATATCATCTAATTAGAAGAGATTCGCAGTAAAATATCTAGCTGGCGTCCGAGAGAGACAATATATTCAATATAGCACTTTATAATATCATCTAATTAGAAATGATTCGCAGTAAAATATGTAGCTGCATGGCGTCTTTTGAATAAATATGTAGCTGACGTTTGAGAACAGACAATATATTGAATAGTTAAGCTCTACAATCACTTCTTAGTGTATGTGAAACTTACTCTGCTTCCCATGACGTTGTTTTATATCCTAAGAAAAGTGTATGCATGGTCGCTAAACCCAAACTGTACAAGGATTTCAACCCTCATTCGTTACACTTATGTGGAATTCAACTCAATTTTGTTCATTTCTTTACATACCTTGGTCATATCATCACCGCTAATCTGTCTGACGACAAAGATATTGACTCCCAGAAACGCAAACTGTGTATTAGAGCTAATGTCCTCCTTACAAAATTCCATGCATGTACTGAGTTTGTCAAGAAATGTTTATTTCGTGCCTACTGTTGCAACATTTACTGTTGTCAGCTATGGTGTCTGCACAGTAAGAAGACCATGAGTAGCATCAGAGTAATGTACAACAATTCATTTCGCTGGTTGATGTGTTATAGACGCGATTGTAGTGCTAGTTTTATGTTTGGGATTA
Organism: Hanleya hanleyi; assembly: GCA_036873755.1. Lineage (NCBI taxonomy): Eukaryota > Metazoa > Mollusca > Polyplacophora > Lepidopleurida > Hanleyidae > Hanleya > Hanleya hanleyi. The sequence continues at coordinate 11,691 of JAVTVY010022744.1, read as the reverse complement.
ATAACATTCCCTCATTTGGGGAACTTATACGCAAGTCGGTCTATGGCTTTACGAGTCGCTTATATAGCTCTGATAATATACTGCTTACTTGTCTGCAAATGTCTGATGTAAAGTCGCTATCGAAGCTAGAAGCCAACTGGCTTCATATTCTACATTAACCGCACTCCTCTACCACTTCTCACCGTTCTTTATGTAATGCTATATGGACTATCAGTCTGAAATAAAATTATTATTATTTGAAAAGACAATATATTCAATATTTAGCACTTTTATAATCTATACTAAATAGAAGAGATTCGCAGTTAAATATCCACAGGAGCCTTTTCGGAGAAAAGACAATATATTCAACATTTATCACTTTTATAATCTACTCTAATTAGAAGAGATTCGCATTAAAATATCTGTAACACCGTGTCGGAGAAAGGACAATATATTCAATATTTAGCACCTTTATAATATCATCTAATTAGAATATAATTTGATTGTTGCAATCAAGTACCAAAGGAAGATGTTGTTTTTGGCGTTTTGTTTCTTTCGAAATTACATTGAATGGGGCCGATTGTCTCCGAAACACCTTCAGTCACTGGGTGCATGCCAACATACAGTGTCGTTGAATGATTGGTTTGTTGTGCCAGTAAGTCTGAATACATGTCAGCTGTCTGCATCAATGAGATTGCCTTTATATCGCCCGTTCTGTATGCGTCCTAAAAAGCAGCACACGCGCGTTGTTTAACCAGGAAGAACGATAGAATAATCTGTTATTGTCTGTTATTGAAGTGTGTCCAATTACATAAATATTTGGGAATAATTATTAGTTCTGACTTAAGCTGGTCAAACCATATAGATAAGCTATGCAATAAGGCGTATCGAATATTAGGTTCTATGCGACGAATGAAATATATGTTAAGCAAAGATCATCTACTGCGTATTTATAAAGCCTATGTAAGACCCATTTTGGAATATGGCGATGCAGTTTGGGATGGGTGCAATGTGTCAGAAACGGAAAAAATAGAAAAAACTCAATTGGAAGCCGCACGAATCATATCGGGTTTGACAAAATATGCTAGTAGACAAAGTATATGTATATGTGTTTGTGCATGTATATATATGTGTGTATATGGGAGTATGTATATATGTATATATGTATAGTGAGTGAATAGGACCTAACGTCGCTCACATAATGTATATGTGCATGTATGTCTGTATGTATATATAATTATATTTACCCTTTTTCCGAATTCTTACTATGCATATATATATGTATATATGCGCCTATCGTATAAGCATGAAATGCAAACATACAGAAGTTATACGTAGTTACGATTAAGTGAAATGTACATCAGTACGCAAATGTTTACACCATATTACCCTTTATATATATATATATCAAGTTTTGTTCATTAAGCCATGTACTAAACTGTAATTTCTTTTATTGTAATTAGGAGTTCCAAGAATTTGTACCTAATCCTATTGCAATATCTGCAATAAAATATGTTTATAACATTGTCTGAGTGGAGTTGCACAGACCACAAATGAAAATGTACTTGTGACTGTCTTAAAAATTGTTATATACCAGCGCATGCGCGTTGTTTAACCAGGAAGAAAGATAGAATTATCCCTGTTGTTGTCAGAGGAGTTGCACAGACCAGCAAGGTGTACTTGGGAATGCCTTAAACATCCTTATTCACCAGCCCATGCAAGTTTGAAAATATGTAGCATTTGTGCTAATTATACAATATATTTTCTTTAAGGAGAGGCATTCGTACAATTTGGAGTTGCGATTTAGAAGAAATATTCAATATTTAGCATTTGTGCTAATTATACAATATATTTTCTTTCGGGAGGGGCAGTCCGACAATTTGCGTTTGCGATTTATCATAAATATTGAATATTTCTTCTGGTTGCAATTTAGAAAAAAATATTCAATATTTAGCATTGTGCTAATTATACAATATATTTTCTTTGGGAACAGGCAAGTCAAAGTGCTAACTAGCAGTAATCCTAGAAATTATCTTCAAAGTAGCACACCCCTTTCTAAATATCACTGATTTTAGAAAATATTTGCGAAGTAGCAGATCTGCTAAATAGCATGCGAGACAATAATAACCATTTCTGCACCTTAATGGTAAAAGAAGCAGTTTGAAGATATAGTCACAGTACTATCATGGAACAATAACATGTTCCAACTTTACAGGAATTTGACCAGCAGAACAGATTAAAATTTGTGGTAGCCCCTTAGTATTTTTAAAACATCGAAAGTTATTACTTCTTCCACATCTTTCATTTTGTCATTCTTATATTCATATTTAATCTCAACATTAGCCTAGCCCTGGGAAAAACAGACTGATATAGTTTCCCAGGTTCATTATGTGAGAGAATCTAATAACATACATACTAGTAGCAAAGAAACCACATGCATACAGCACAACCAACTACATGTATTTGTTATTATCAGATACAATAACCAATGATACCATATATTAAAATTAAGCTGACTACAAAGTTCATGAACAAAGCTGAATGATGTAACATTAAATTATTGAGTTATGGATGAATTTGAAGGTAACCTCACACCTCCTTACAGCTGACAACCTTGGTGACCATGAAGAAATGGGTACTATCAGTCAGAACCAGTTATAAATATAATAGAATAGATTTATTTGCATAAATATGCCCAGGTAGGCTAAAAGCACAACAAACAAACAAACAACCAGACAACCAACCAGACATATAGCGTACACGCCCAAAACTAAAGTGTCGAAACTCACCCGCAAAGCGCCGAAACAACCCCTCAAGTGTGTCCAGAGGGACAACACTTAGAGAGCAGTCCCTGTGGACACACCTAAACGGTCATTCCAACACCCCACGAGCAAGCCTAAACACCCCAGTCCTAAGCGTGTACTAATAAACAGTATACAAATTTGGGCTCCCCTGAGCTTGTAGCTTTATACTAATTACGAAGAGGCATGGTGCTGGCCAACTAAATACGAGCCACCGAGCATAAACAGATGCTACCCAGATACACTAGATGCTGCATCCGGGGAACATCCATTCACGCCCAACGGCCGTACCCAATTGACCAACACCAAGCTCCCATAGGCGAGTAATTATCAGGTATAAAAGTGCATGGTGGCAGGAGAGATCAGACATACATGGACAATGAGGAGATTGATGCACTCTAAGCAATTAATATGCTATAACAATTGGAAACAATCATATGTATACTTCGCAACTGCTTCCATCACCCATTGATTTGTCGACGACAGTATGTCACGAATCGTGAGGTTATTTGCACCATATTTTATAAATGGGCATATAATGTTCAAAAGACACTGTCGCTCTTTAGCGAATCTTGAGCATTCCAACAGGAAGTGAGTTTCACTATCAACAATTTTACAATGTTCACATACTCGGTCATCTCTGGGAATTCCATGATAGCGCCCTCTTTCTATCTGTAATTTGTGGGCGCTTATTCGAAGTTGGAAGAGGGCAGTTCGGTGTTTTCTATTCTGAATCGACATTATGGTGTCTTCAGCTTCAAATTTAGTTTTTATGATACAATATGTATCTAATTTACTAAAGTTTGATATCTTGTTTTTCCAGATATTGGAAAAAGTTTCTAAGAGTTTCTTTTTAACATATTTCAAAGTAGCTTTACGGGATTTGCAGAATTGGTTTTCCCAGAGGTGATCGCATCCAACTTCAGACAATATATTTCTCATATAGTAAATCCAGTTTTTGCAGTTGAACATTCTGTTTTCCTCAACCTGTTCGAGGTAGGCATTATACAATAGCGAGGATGGGTCGACAGATAAAATATGTGTATAATAATTCACACTTTTTAGGATGGCAAATAATTTGACTGGGGTTCTTCCAAGTTCACCAAGGACTGCATAATTAGTCGCTTTGGAGTGGACTCCTAACAATTTTTTACAATACTTATTCTGAACAACTTCATTCTCATTTTCCTTTCTAAGGATAACTTCCACATTATCAGCATCTAAAGATTTGTTCAAATAGCCAATCCATATCTCAGAACCATACAGTAAAATGGGTTGGATAATACAGTCAAACAATTTACAGGCGATGTTAATGTTTAGTTCAGTGGGATTGACGGCATTTCTGAGGCAGAACAATGCCTTCTTGGCTCTGCTAGCAAGGTTCTCTATGGCAGAGTTAAAATGACCATTTGCATGATATAATAGATGACAAGAAGATATGCATGACTGTTATATTGATAATGTGGTAGAGCATGCTATCGGTCAGTCCACGAAATAACACTTCCCCAGCCATCTCTCAGCTGATCAGTGAAAGGACAAATTATGCAATCCAATAGGTATTGAGAGATGTTGTTGGCCAATTCTGGAGGCTCAGAGGAAGGCCTCCGTCCACTCACGTAGGCATGTATAACAGTCATAAGTTTGTTTGGAGTTAGCGCTCGTCACATCTTTCAACCAGTCCTTAAACAACACTTCATTCTTCTTCAGTACCAAGAACTGCCCCAGAACAACATAGGCCTGCAAGAAAACAACAGAGTTCAGTATAATCAATATTTAACTTTAACTTATGTTTGAATAAACACAATGAAAAATGTTTCAAAAATGGGATTTTCAATTTCTCCGATACAACTTTCACAGATTACTCCAGCATTCAGTGGGAATTTTCTCAAAATTTCTGAAATGACTTAATACTCTTTGCCTGATTTAAGCGGGTTTTAACGACTTGTGTGGATCCCCATGTAAGCGTGTTTTGACAAGTGTTCGCTTAACGGATGAAGACAGGTTTTGACGTGTCACTGAGTTCCCATGTGATGGATAATTTTTGCATTTATTTGGAGTTAAACCTAATTAAAACTATACATTTTCAGAAAACCAAAATTTCAATAAATCTGACTATATGGACTGTTGGTATGCTTTGCAAGAAGGGTAAAATGAAATCGGGAGAGAAACAGAAATAATTGACAGAAAATGCGCGATTTAAAAGTGCTTGGTGTGCTCCAAGAGAAACGTTTGAAAAATAGTAAAATCTGCTTCCAAATTCCTGAATATTTCACGTTATGCGAGTATAAACAACCAGAGTATCTGACATTGATGACTAACTTGTCAAATCCGCACATCTGAGTTTAATATGAACATTTTCCCAGGGCCGATTGATCTCCCTTTTAAACGAACATACCTCCAGCCCGTCTCAATGTTAGAGCATTGTTTCGAACTGGTGTTGAATTCCCGAGAAACACTGGCGAACACCTGCAGAGCTGTGACGTTGCTGGCTGGTGGGGATAACTATAGTGAGCGTATGCGTAATGTATATTTTCCCGCAGATTGCAACAATGTTCGCATTCAACAGCTGGGAGTTAATGCCTCATTCAGAAATTGTTTTGATCAATGTGGAAGGCATATACACTAACATATTTTAGCTAATTTAATAGAATTTCGTAATAAATCTTCAATTTTGCATGTCTGAATCGAAATAAAGACCTCAAAAATCGGTTTCAAATTTTCGAGATAAACACCAGTTTGCACTCGTTCAGCAGTTCACTCCAATATCGTGAAATGTGGATCCAGTCACGCATCACGTAAATTTGACAGAAAAAAAAATTTGTTTGTCCGTCTACGCACCAGTCCATATGCTAAACGTGTAATTGGGGTAATTTTGGGGGGTAACTAGGACTGTGTATGATGTCCAGAACAGATCATCATGCCCTGTAGATAATCAGACACAATGATATCACACAAGCAGAAAGGGATTAACCTCCTTGTCACAGCAGGGTCAGTAAACATTATTGATAATTACACCTTATATAAGATAGACGAGTTTTGATTGGTTCTTAGCCGGGACATTTACGGCAAATTCTCATCCACAAGTCATTCTCACGCGACTGTCAGGGGCAGCGGGAAATTTGCCTTCCGTTGCCTTGGCAGCGGGGTATTTGCCTAAAAGTATTTGCCAAATTATCCCGCCGCCGAATTATCTCCCCTGATGGCGATCTTCGCTGTCTTGATTGTAAACGAACATGGCAGCGCCCACAGACGACAGATTTGGAGCGTTTGTGTGGCAAATAAAGTTCGGTTCTATTTTATATTACTTTGTATTATCTTTTTGTCTTCATCTATGCTTCTCTTTAGCATATGCGGTGTAATTATACAGATATACCAGGCTTCGGGGGTGTATTTGCGATATATCCCGGTCTCGACCATGGCAAATTTCCCTCGCTAACGCTCGGGAAATTTTCTATGGTCTTGACCGGGATTTATCGCAAATACACCCCCGAAGCCTAGTATATCTGTATAATACTACCGTACAAGCTCTGGATATCATATGCAATCTCAGTTAATAATACCCACAATATTTTTGGTCAAATATAAGTTATTTCACAATATAATGGCGGGGAAAATATTAGGGTGGGGAAAATGTTAATGGGGAAGATGCCCGTGGGAAAAGCTTCGGTGGGGAGAATGTCGGGTGGGGATAAATTCACGGATTCAAATAAATGGTACCAGAATTGCTGCCATTTGGTGCAGGCTCTGAAAAATATGCAACACCGTCTGTGTTACGTTATGTAAGGCTTATCAAATAGTAAAATGATGTAGCATCCGGTCCCTCATAATCCCCCCTCCCCACCAAAAAAGAAAAAAAAGCTGAGTAGCTAGCAGATGCTCCGCCAAGTAGCCCGTTTGAGAGCATGCAGCATATACGCTATCCAATATCTTCCTAAATATAACTTGGAAAGTGGATATGTGAATGTGGAAAGAGACGTTTATCTGGTATTGTTGGGACAAGTTAAGGAGGTTAAGCAAGCAGTAATGAGTAGGGTAACACTGGGATGTAAGTCTGTAGTTGTATATGGATTTGTGGATGGTGAGGTTCATAAATCGATGGGTGGAATAGATCTCAAGATATCACATTCATAACACAGATGGGTACAATATGGGTGAGTGAAATCCAAGATGGCCAATGGCAGCCATATTGGATTACATACTACTTCAATGAAAATCAACACCAATGGCCGTCTGATTTGAAGCACCTTCTCAAGTTTGAAGTCAATCGGACGAATTGTTCTCAAGATACCATGTTCACAAGGAATTTTCAATTTCTCCGATACAACTTTCACAGATTACTCCAGCATTCAGTGGCAATTTTCTCAAAATTCCTGAAATGACTTAAAACTCTTTCCCTGATTTAAGCGGGTTTTAACGACTTATGTAGATCCCCATGTAAGCGTGTTTTGACAAGTGTTCGCCTAACCGATGAAGATAGGTTTTGACGTGTCACTGAGTTCCCATGTGATGGATAATTTTTGCATTTATTTTGAGTAAAAGCTAATTAAAACTATGGTCAATGGCAGACATGTAACTACCTCAATGAAAATCAATACCAATGGCCGTCTAACTGATGTAATCTCAAGATATCACATTCATAACACAGATGGGTACAATATGGGTGAGTGAAATCCAAGATGGCCAATGGCAGTCATCATATTGGATTACATACTACTTCAATGAAAATCAACACCAATGGCCGTCTGATTTGAAGCACCTTCTCAAGTTTGAAGTCAATCGGACGAATTGTTCTCAAGATACCATGTTCACAAGATGCGGGAAGGAAGGAATCCAAGATGGTCAATGACAGCCATCTTGGATTAGGTTTTGCTGAAAGTTTTATATTTTAAGTTTTTCTATAATAATATCATGGTTTACTGTGTCAATGGCCTTCTCAAAATCTAACTTTGCACAACCAACAAAGTGGCCTTTATCGAATGAATTTAACCATGACTCAACCATTTTCATTAAGGCACTCTGACAGGAGTGCTTAGTTCGGAAACCAGATATGCATCACATAATAATTCGAAAGTTGAAAAATACTGATAGAGATGGTCATGGACATGACGTTCAATTATTTTGAAAACTAGTGAAAGCACAGATAAAGGTCTATAGTTTTCTGCTAGTTCAGGGTTACCAGATTTGAAAAGTGAAATGACTTTTGCAATTTTCCATTTTTCTGGGAATTCATTATGTTTAATGCTCATGTTAATTATGTGGGTAAGGGGTTCAGCTATTATCCCAGAACATATTTGAAGGAATTTGGGTCCTATTAGGTCAGGTCCTGTACTTTTACTTGTATTCAAGTTTGTCAAGTGTCTCAAGTTTGAAGTCGATTGGTCAACTTGTTCTCAAGATATCACATTCACAAGATGCGGGACGGACGGAATCCAATATGGTCAATGGCAGCCATCTTGGATTATGTGCGTCAGTGAAAATCAAAACCAATGGCCGTCTAATTGATGTGAAGCAACTTCTCAATTTTGAATTCGATTGATCGAATTGTTCTCGAGATATCGCGTTCACGAGATGCAGGACGGACGGAATCCAATATGGGGAGGGAAGGGAGATTTGGCTTAATGTCACACTCAAGTTTGTTTCACTCATATGGTGACAGTCAGTTTGGTTGGTGGAGGAAGCCGGAGAACCCGGAGAGAACCACCGCCCTTCGGCAAGTAACTGACAAACTTTCACACATGGACCAGCGAATCCAATATGGTCAATGGCAGCCATCTTGGATTACATACCTCAGTGAAAATCAATACCATTGGCCATCTAACTGACGTGAAGCACCTTGTCAAGTTTGAAATTGATTGGTCAAATTGTTCTCAAGATATCGCGTTCACAAGAGGCGGGACGGACGGAATCCAATATGGTCAATGGCAGCCATCTTGAATTACGTACCTCAGTGAAAATCAATACCGATGGCCGTCTAACTGATGGGAAGCACCTTGTCAAGTTTGAAGTCGATTGGTCAAATCGTTCTCGAGATATCATGTTCACAAGATGTGGGACGGACAGTCGAACATTCAAGGTTTAGGGGCTTATAATTGTGCAACATTGTAACGAATCATTGCTGGATGTTCGTTACAATGTTGCACAATTACCCACTTCAAAGACAGTTTCCTTAAGCAAAATGACATTTTTAAAATCGTTTCTTATAGAGAAATGATTTTTTTTTAAATTCGAATACAGTTTCCTTAAGAGAAATGACATTTTTAAAATCGTTTCTTGTAGAGAAATGGCAGCTTCTTATAGAGAAATGACACTTTTAAAATTGTTTCTTATAGAGAAATTCCATATTGAAAAGGGTATTTTAGTATGAAGAATCATCTTTTCAATGGCTTAAGCCCCTGATACCAAAAAAGCCCTTACGGTTTGGATGAACGAAAAAAACCCAATAAAAACACGAAGTTCGAATGTTAGCACGCTACGACAGACGGATAGACATCAGTACTGGTCCTCAGTACTTCATTTAGCCCTTTGCATGTCAGGGGATAATAAATTAGATTCATGCAGGTTGTTTGAATTTATTTTGGTCTGTTAGTTTTCATCTTTTGCCCTTCATTATATCCTTTTACGCAATTCTCACCTTATCAAATCCTTGTTCCTCCAGTCTGCCGCCAAGGGCTGGACCAATCCCTGCTAATTCTGTCACTGGTTTGTCTCCCATGGGTTCTGCCACAAAATTCCTGTGTTTCTGAGAAGTTGAGGACATGACTGAAGAAAGAAAAATTTATTGCAAGAAATTGAATGTTGCATCAACTACTTCAGAACAAATAATGCCAAATGTATAATTATGATATTACAATAAAGAAATGTTATTACCAGAGCTTCAGAAAAACTTGGTCACTCCATCTTGTTAATAGGGAAATTTAAACAGCAGTAGTATGGCTTATTTTGCAGTTTCAGTACCGAAGACAAAGAACTCATTACCTAAACCATAAAATCAAAGAATATTTCAAGTCACCGCTAATAATTATCCGATGTGAGAACTGTGCAAAAGAAACAGTTGTATCATATCTGGCTTGAAGGTAAGATACATTCTCATACATAACGAGAGATCCTGAAGGATCTTGGCGCCCACCATTGTCCGATAATTGTAAGCTAATGACTAGAGGATCTTTTTGTCCATTGTTACTAAGAACAGACGATTGATTTGTAATTTTGTTTACAGAAATTCGAATTTGATCGAAAAAGGGACACTGAAAAACACCAAGATATAATCTAAGTTTCAGGAGTTTCAAGATTTCTAGAAACTGTACTTATGTCGGTTGTTATAATAAAAGAGAAATGAGCAAAGTTAGTCTGAAAGTGAATGTACATGTACGGAGGATCCTTCGCCTTCGTTTTGTAGTATTTTTTTTATTATTTTTTTGTACGTGTCAAAGACCAATCTCTTTGACACTTTGGCATGAGCTATAAAACATACTTAAGATTTTATAATTTGGAACGAATGCTAATTCTGTTCTGTTTACTGGGCTAGTTTGAGATATCTCTTTTAAGATACCATGCTCGAAAATAGTAAGATGGTACAATACTTAATACTGAAGGGATCCGGTCCGCGCAGTAATGTTGAAACTTCGAAAGTGCCTGAATCCTGATTATCTCCCTTGGATCGAAATATTCAGTAGTCTATAGTTGTCGAGTTGTGACGTTGAGTCACAAGAGTGACGTCCCTTCATGTAGCTGACCCACCGGCAGACGAAAGGGTGGAATGTTCACTTGCTACTGCATGGACTAAAGAAAACTGATTTAAAATTTAAAGAAATACAGTTTAATTCCGAATTATTGAACTCCCTGATATGGAAGGTGAAGGTATGGATATTCTCTATAGTCAATATATAGAATATGCTCCACCGTTTGATCTGCCGACTCTTGTGATGCAACGTCACAACTCGAGAATACTGTATTAATTTGAAGCGTAAATAGGATTTTCGAATCGGACCAAAAAAGGTATCTTGCACTACTAGGCCACATGTGGGACCTGTGTACCAAATTTCAGAAAGATCCATGAAATATTTCCTGAGAATTCATGATAACAATGTTTCAAGGGGGAATTCAAGATGGCCGCCTTGTGGCCATATTGGATTTTCGATTCGGACCGAAAAAGGTATCTTGGACAACTAGATGACAAGGAGAACCTGTGTACCAAATTTAACAAAGATCCATGCAGTAGTTCCTGAGAAATCGCAATAACAAAGTTTCATGGGGAAATCCAAGATGGCTGCCTGGTGGCCATACTGGATTTTCAAATCGGATCAGGAAAGGTATCTTGCACAACTAGACCCCAAGGGGAACCTGTGTACCAAATTTGAGAAAGATCCATGCAGTAGTTCCTGAGATATCGCGATAACAAGGTTTCATGGGGAAATCCAAGATGGCTGTCTTGTGGCCATATTGGATTTTCGATTCGGACCGAAAAAGGTATCTTGCACAACTAGACCCTAAGGGGAACCTGTGTACCAAATTTGAGAAAGATCCATTAAGTACTTCCTGAGAAATGACGATAACAAAGTTTCATGGGGAAATCCAGAATGGCTGCCTGGTGGCCATATTGGATTTTCGAATCGGACCAAAAAAGGTATATCGAAATATTGAGACTGTCAATATGCATTTGTTAACTTTATTCGGAGTGACTTTGCTTATGCATTATGCCAAGCTTATCAGTGGATCAACAAAATTCAGAAAAGGTATCTTGCACAACTAGACCCAAGGGGAACCTGTGTACCAAATTTGAGAAAGATCCATGCAGTACTTCCTGAGAAATGACGATAACAAAGTTTCATGGGGAAATCCAAGATGGCTGCCTGGTGGCCATATTGGATTTTCGAATCAGGCCAGAAAAGCCACCTTGCACAACTAGACCCCA
>JAVTVY010022740.1:0-84870 GCA_036873755.1 Hanleya hanleyi | reverse complement strand
TTCAGTTTGACCGTATTTTTTCCTTAGTGTGTTGCGTTTATAAACCGAAAATATAATTTCCTCTCGTTTACTTTAAAAGTTATTAGCTTGAGAGAGAAAATACTGAATTTTCATATTCTCAATTTTCACCGAGAATAGATTTGTCAAAAAAATATTACGAGTATTAGAAAATAAGCATTTGTTTGTTTTTGCAATTTTTGGCGATATTCTTGAAGGGAATTCCATTCATATATAAAATATGACACCTTTAACCAAAACGAATCTTACATATCGAAATGCGGTGGATTTGATCCAAAATGATACTGAAGAATCGTTCTGGTTAAAGGTGTCATATTTTCATGATACTGAAATATGCCAAAACGCTTGTAATGTTCTGAAAGGGTGTAGTTCACCGCCATTCGGCACATGATTCCTCATTTTGATAATTGTAACAGCTGCTTGGCCGAATGGTTACAGTGTCGGACTACAGATTAAAAGTAAACCAACATTTTGGTTCGAATCCCCAAATACCCGAGAAAAAAAAAAATTCATTTTTTTCTTTTTCTCTCATCTTCATCATTTTGGACTTTAAAGTGAAATAAAGACAGCGAACCCTTAACGCACATAATCCCTTATTTTATTATAATTCGTCAATAGAATTGCACACTAGCAACACCACACACAGTCAGTATTTGAATATTCTGACGATCCAGCAGAGCAAAAAATTAATTGTTAAACATATATAATTTCGTCTTAGGGCAGCGGAAAGTTGTAACTATGAATTGAAAAGTTATAAGGTTAAACTTGTCTTATATCAAGGCCTTTATTAAGGAAATGACGCTCAACAAGTGGTGACGCTTGCTTTCCCAATTAATTATGCATGTGCCAATATGTGCCAATGGTAACCGTATGAGAATATGAACCAGAATTTCCCATTTGACTGGCCTCGCCTGTCTGACAAAGAGTTGGGGAATACCTGAGCATTGCGTCACAATTTACCAGCCGGCTCGAAGCGAGACAATAGAGCAGCAGAGAGCGACTTTGAAGGGAAAAATATCCATCTAAAGCGAACACCTCCTTTACTGAGGGTGAAACAAAGCTGTCCTGCAAGCCACCCAAGGAATTTATCAGCTTGTGTTGGGACATTTTGTTGGTATCATGTAAGTTGTTTAGTAGTTTACTCATTCAAATCTCCATACCATATTTTCTGTTATTCAACAGACAAATTTCTTTACTGGTTTTAATTGTTTAAGTTTTGCTGGGTTTCATCTGCTACAGATAGTAACATAGTACTGATACTGTAGAAATGGGTAGTGTGAATTTAATTATTCCATGTTTAGTACAATTTGTTCACATGAATGGTGGAATGTCTGGACTCTCAAATGAAAGTGTGTTATACATGTATAGCTCAAGCATGTTAGGTTTGAGGAACAAACATAGTTGCAATTAAGATATAACCAAAGAAATTTCATGACAATTATTGAATCTAAGTAGGCCCCTACCTAACAAAATTAGCTTAATAAAAAAGGCCTTCCTGACGTAAATTGTTTTCTTTTGAGAGAGAATGGTGTTTTCTGGGTTAAGAATTTCCTGTATAAAGATAGGTTGTTCAAGGAGGCTTTGTTTTGCCGCTGTTGTGTGCATTAAAGGTATGAACACATGATATATGCCAGAGCCCTGATCTACAGCTGTATAAAACTCAACATCTGGCATTGACGGCATGTTTAAAGGGTCTTAATTTATTTTCTTTGGGTAGAATTTAACTAGATAAAGTAACTTTGATTGTACTTCTTGAATATTGACTATATCACACTGGGATATAATTTAAACAAAAACATTACATGTGTAATTATGTCTAAATTTTTCTTGTCATTTCAAATTTTGATTCCTTGATTAAGGGATACAGAATCACTGCCACGGAGTGTGTTGGTGTGTCACAGAATCACTGCCACAGAGTGTGTTGGTGTGTCACAGATTCACATCAGCACAGTAACTGGTAAACTATTCATTCAATCCCATCACTTTTAATCTTCAACAAAATATTCAATACTGTTTTAATCGAAAATTTCTGGTGATTTTTGATGAAAATCTCTGGTGATTCTGACTTGGGCTGCATGTGCCCATCTTAATATAGGCAGGATTTCAACTTGGGGCTGGGGGGGAGGGGGGGGGGGGGGGGATTGCCAAGAGCTCAGTGCCTGTCCTAATGCCTACCTTACTTCGTAGGTCCTGTGACGCATAGTCACACTGCCATGTGTAGTATCTTTTGACGAATCAAATAAAACATATATACATTTGAGACGTGATTAAGAAATATATAGACAAAATACAGCCTAGGTGGAGAAACAATATAGAATGTTGGGCCAAAGGTTCCAGATTCTGTTGATCTGCATGTCACGAACTCTATTCCAATTTCAGTAAATTAAATATTTTAAAGTGATAAAAAAACATAGCCATCAAATGGGGCCCATTTTGAAATATGCAGCAGAAATGCAATCCCAAAGACAGTATTCATGTACATCAAATTGGGCACAAAATGGAGCAAAACGATAAATCATTACGTGAAAAAGTTTTGTTTTGACTTGAATTAATTATAAAACATTACCATAAACAAACAGCATGGAAAACCGAGTTTTAGATGAATCTTTTCGTGATAAAACAGTTGATTGGGTCGTACGAATGTCTTTCTCGCGCAAACCATGGACATATATTCGTTGAGGCAATCTTGACCGCCATCTTCTTGAATTTCTTGAATATTCCTATTACGATTTCCGTAAAAATGGCAATATTGTTTTTTTTTTCATTCTACTACTACATATTATTCCTACGAAGTAGGCTACCATTTGCAATTTGTCCGGTAATGAGTGAGTCAGTCAGTCCATCCGAATCCTTTCGTCGGCAAAATAAGGAGAACCGTTGACATTAGAACCTTGATTTTTGGCACGAACGTGCATTAGGGCATTGTTACCAGCAAGTTCTGAGCTGACCGAATTCTGATGAAAAATTGATTTATAATTATTTTTTTTATTATTTATTGATGGCTCATCGAGTGCACTGTCATGCCCATCGGGAACCCTTGGCTGTATGTTTCGCTGTGACTTTTGAAGGTTCCCTGGTACGGCATATCATGTTGGAGACACCGGTTCTCGTAAAATCAGCGAAGTTAAGCGACTTTGAGCCCGGTCAAGACTTGGATGGGTGACCTCGTGCTGTACTGCTGGGCTGATAAATGTCCAGGGTAATAGGAACTGAGCGCGATAAAATAGTTCCTACGCTGATGACTCATCAGCGGTGACATGGGAAAGTTAATAGTACCCACTGTCAATTAGAGACTGCTATATAAATTCTCTCAAGGTAGCACATAGGGTCTCCAAGTCATCTCTCGAGTACACACTTAAATCATATCAAACCCTTCTTCGTAGGTCCTGTGACGTTAGTCACACTGCCATGTGATAATCAGTGTCCTGAAATGGTTGCACTCGTATAGCAAGCCGTTTTGGTATTTATTCCTACGAAGTAGGCTACAGATCGCAAATTGTCCGGTAATGAGTGAGTCAGTGAGGCAGTCAGTCAGTCAGTCCATCCGAATCCTTTCGTCGGCAAAATAAGGAGAACCGTTGACATTAGAACCTTGATTTTTGGCATGAACGTGTATTAGGGCATTGTTACCAGCAAGTTCTGAGCTGACCGAATTCTGATGAAAATTTGATTCATCATTATTTTTTTTATTATTTATTTATGGCTCAGCGAGTGCACTGCCATGCCCATCGGGAACCCTTGGCTGTATGTTTCACTGTATATATATAACACAGTACAAAACCTGGTGGGATATGCCATCCGTAATTGTTTTGAGAGCTAGAGGTCACAGCAGTGTAGCTGGGTCACCCCCAATAGGCCTATAAACAGATCAGAACTAACAGTCTGATAGGCTTGGGATTCGAGAATGCAGTTAATACTGCCATGGTGTAATAATTAAATTGTTCTTAGAGGTCAGAGCAGGGGAGACAAAAATAAGCAGATTTGTCTGGGAGTTAAAAAAATATCGCAGATTTGTCTGGGAGTTAAAAAAATATCACAACAGATGGTACCGGTATTCCATTAAACCATCGACAGTGCAGATTCTATGAGTTCACATGTTGACGTCTTTATTAATTTATTACCGTTCCAGGGGACATTTGAACAGCTGCCGTTAACTTGAGACACGCACTTTTGCTATATACACACATGTTTTGATTAACTTGCTACATTATGGGAAACGAAATTAAACAGATATGTAATCAGTATTAAGAGGCTGTATTTAAGATGCTAAGTACAATCCTGAAATTCTATATTCATCAGATTGCCGATACCCAAAATGTGTTGTCTCATATATAGAGATAATAACGTGATGTAGAGATGCTATTTATTCGTCTTTGTACCGGTCATGCTCAGGAGAATGACATAGAATCATTATTATCTTGTGCCGAGAAGGTGTTGGTCTTGAGTTGAATTACCGTAAACTACATAAATGCTACCTTTCTACTATAGGACTATATATAAGAATTTGTTGTATTGTTGGGAAAATAATGCGATTCAAAAAGTTGTTTTTGTCCTGGACAAGGGCACTGAAAACCATTAAAGAGATGTAAATGTATTTCACACGTAAAGCTTGAAATCTACTGAACTTTTTATTATTCAATCTGTTTCCTTTAGTTAAAAAATTGTAAAATTAAATCGGCGATCGTTATTTATTTTTGGAATGAAGGCGCATTAGGAGACTGTTACCAACAAGTTCTGAGCTGACCTACTTTTGATGAAAATTTCTGGTGATTTTTGATGAAAATCACTGGTGATTCTGACTTGGGCAGTGCCCATCTTAATATAGGCATGATTTCAACTGGGGGTGGGGATTTCCAAGAGTTCAGTTCGCGTCGGAGTCCTAATGCCTACCCTACTTCGTAGGTCCTGTGACGTTAGTCACACTGCTCATGTTTGCTATAATTGCCCCCAAATTATGCCTTATACATCTGTAATTCTGTGACATGTAGACTTAACGACAATCATAGATTTGGGATTTCCGTTTTTTTCTATTTGAAACAAAACCTCGAAATTATTCAAATAAATACCTCTCTGATAAATCCGTATCTGGTTTTTAGCTTTGGTGACAATCTTTTGCTTTTCACCTTTCCCTAATAACAAGCGTCAGACCCGACATTCAATATTCAGCCGTCTTCCTCAAAATAATTTAAAGAAAATAATCGAAAGACCTATTTTGTATAACAGCACCAATTCCAAATCCGTACAAAATAAGAATAATGAAAACACAACATGGTTTCCTGCAAGAGAGAAGCGGTCAACGGTTTTCAATGATGTCAGCAAAACATTATGATGTTCTATATATAAAATCTTAATCACTGACCATTTTTCTTCGTCCAAATGAATTCCAAGTCGTTTCCAGGTATCTTGAAGCGCTTGGCTTACATTGAGTAGTCTACCGATATAAGTTTTGTTCTTCAATGTCAGCAAACAGTGCTTCCAAAACAAGTCGTACGGTAGATAAGAACGAAGATTCATTGCTTAGTGTCCACTGTCGGCCAATGTCCACTGTTCCATCTTGTTGGTTATGTATTATTTGTCTGTTTATATCTGATTATAGGAGCAGTTGCTCTTAAAACCTGCAATAAATCACCATGTACAGAATAGCAGAAGTCGTTTGGTGAATTGCTTCATGCCCAAAGTTGACGTGGCATGGGTATAGTTTGGGTGTATACATTCGTGCTGGCTTCACAGGTTGGGAGCACTTCATCAGCTAGCGATTGACTTAACACATTTGTGGTGTCAGCTCCAGAATCTCACAGCACAGAGCTTTTAAAAATGCAGGTTTTTCCTTGCCCCTTATCTCATTTACACACAGACTGAAGCATTTAATCAAATGGACGTGTTGTTGGTGTAATTTAAACGAATGAATTTCACGAGCAAATCCTTAGTGAATTACGGCGGCAACGTCGCGTGGTGGAAAGGAATTACGCAAAAACGAAGACTGGCAAAAGTGCAATTTCAGCACCGAATCCGTAACATTAAATACCAAGTTAAGTGAATAACAGTTTGACAAATGTTCTGGGAAATTGAAGACATACTAAACCTTTCTCGCTGGAGATAACAAATTGCCTATCATTGAAAAACCATGCTTGCGCAGTGCGTCAATACCAAAATCGAAGCATCGGTCTGAAGCCCTAGTATAGCCGATGGATTACTTGGAAAGCTTATGGCAATCAGTAATGATGTCAACATCGCGAGGCGAACTATTTTCTTTGCCACGAAATCCAGATTGATGTTCATGTATCTTAGCTAGATATATTGGTACTGTAGGGCTAGTTTAGACGAAGAAATAGAATACTGGGTTGCTACTTTTTCACCCTGTTTTAAATACAAACAAATATTTTGTTCTTTTTCTAGCTTCCGGAATGCTATCAGACGACTGATTGGAGAGGCTCCAAAGTGGACCGCTGAATATCAACTACCTCTTAAATGTTGAGCTACAAATGTTCAGTTCCGACAATGATTTAATAGTAAACCGGCGTCAATGGAGAATGTCTGCATTGCTAGATTGTATTTTTCAATGAGAGAAACGGCCAATAGTTCTCAACGATGCTAGTTAAACATCATGATATTCAATCGACAAATCTGTATCACTGATCATTATTTTGTTACACAAATGAACTTCAAAGTTGACTAGAGTACAGTATAATTCGTCCCAGTCTCAATTGTGACTGTTCACATGAACATCACGATCATGTTTTACATGTCATTCATGATACGCCTCCTTTCACCCGATTATCGGGTTATATTTCTCAATCGTGGAAACTGGAAATAATTGGTTGTGTTGCATTGTCAACTTACAACACATAAGGGAAGTGGGAAGAGGTGCCGACATACTGGCAGAGCCACATGACTTCACAGTATAGTCTTCCGATTAACCTATTCTAAAGCACATACCAAGAATCTAACGATTCGTGATATGTGTTGTATCTCAGGTACGCTTTTATTGTTCCTGTTCATGTAGCAATTTGGATGATATGATCACACGGCCCCTAGCACCGGCATAAACGGTATTAGATACAAATCTAGCGAGCTATGAGGGAATGCTCTGACAATTCGTATATTGGTAATTGGTGAGCTGTTTCGCTGTGACAACTCGTACACTGGATATTGGTGAGCTGTATCGTCGTCAGGTGAGAATGACGGCATTTAACACAAAAAACTAGTCTGTAAGGCCCGATGTCCACACAGCATCAACTTCCCACAATGCCAACATATATCAAAGACCAAACGTTTGGTACAGGGGGCCGGCCTCGGGGACGAAACATCCCCGAGGACGACTGATTCAGTCAAGATTATTGTATGGTATGAAAGACCATCCATACACATAGAAACTGTAAGTGCGAGCTAAAGAAAACTGATCACCGACACGTTGATACCACCACTACTATATACCATCCACTAACTGCTGTCTTGTTTTTTCCTGTTGCTTGAATTGATCAACGCTATCCAGTTAACACCACATAGCAAAAAATATACATGTAAATTTTTCCTTGGAGCAAGTAATCTGAACTGAAAAGTGTCCAAGCTGATAAATTAACCCAAACAGTCCAAATCATGTACACGAACATCACCGTCAATAAATTAATCAGCAGTTTCCACTGCTGCATGCATATGACTGGGTAAATTGCATCTCCACTGCGACAGCAGAGGCGTTTGTATTCTTTCTGAGAGCTCTTACAGACCTCTCATGTCCAAGGTGCATAGAAAGGACGACGAAAGGCGAAGCCAGACCGGGATACTTACACTCAACCTCTCGCTTACGAACCCGAGACTGAGCTAAAGGAAAAATCCGTCTACCTCATACGCTGGACGAGTATCTCTCGTTAACCTATTTTCAAAGTCGAGCCCAACCCTTTTTTATCAAGGTATCAGTGTAATAGAGAAGACGAACTCCGACAATGATAAAAGCACCTAATTCTCGGTAGCTACAGGATAGTAAATGTGCTGGCTGATGCGGGTTTCCCACTACACATGATTCAACGTCAAGTAACCTCAGTTATATCCCGAAGGGGATGCATGCTGATTTATGGCATTTTTTCGGTGTTAGTGTCCACGCTACTGTTCACGTCCAATCCCTCATATTTGTATCGATACTATTTATCAAATTAGTGAAATAGATAAAGCCCTTCTGGATTTTATTTCCGCCAAATTGTATATTCAGGCTAATTATTACTCCAATATATTTTAGAATATCAGCACAACAGTCATTGGTACATATATTACTCTTTTGTATTTATTGGTGAATTAATTTCAATTAAATGCAATTCATATCACTTTCTAACGTTCTCTTGTTTCCTATAACTGCAGGCTCACAAAGGTTTATTTTCCAGTCAGGAGGCTAAATGCCCGCTCGAATTTAAGAGAAAAGCGACGATAGGATTGCCCACATCGAGGAGAATGCCAATTCGATAAGCCGACTCCGCTATCCAGCCTGTCCCAGAGATGGGATTCTTACGGTTACATTTGTATTTCTCTCTTGGAGACGACTGACCCATATTGGCCAGTGAAAGCTGAACTATCTTAGAGAGAAACTCAAAGATTAATTCCTAGTAACGGTTTCAAGTAGATGACTGCATGATTATCTGCTGATAGCTGTTAGACTTTAGTTGTAACTCACTAAAACTGCTATCTTTATTATTGCCATAACTATCTCCATCGGGCATGCATTTTATTACGTCTCACATTTCTTCACAGCTCCCCAGCTAGCGTACATGTATGTAATTCCGCTTAAGTCGGTGCTTGGCGCCGTGTGGGAACTTCGTAGTCTGCAGATAAACACCTGCAATAAAAGCGCGACTGAGATACTCAGGCTACGTCCGAGAATCCATCGTATTCTCGGATCTGAATGTGAGGTGCCGAGGGTTGCTGTCCTGTAGATTCATATGGTTGCTTTTTAGTTTCCAGACGTCGTCAATTTTTCTCCCCTCTTGCATATCGCTCCAATTCATGCGTGGATATGAATTCTCTGGGGCACAGACAAGTTAAACAATTTGGGAGTGCCGGCTGACAGGCCACATTGACAGGAAGAGGAATTCTCATTTGCCAACCACCGTACCAGTATAAAGCAAAGGCTTTTACAGCATACTCTTGAAGGTCGACTGGGTTAGTCATCGTTCCACGTAAATCGATCAGTGACAATATTGCTGCTTCATAATTCCAAACATAATCAGGCTTCAGTCGTCCGATCCTGTATCGTGCGATCAAGAATCATATTTGAAGAAATTGTATTGAATAAATTTCCCGCAGACAGCATGCAACATATCGTCCGAAACGGGTTGTATATTTGTTAAATTAAACCATTTCTCCTCGAGGTAGTACTGTTTTCGATGAGAAATGGTGTCGTGACTGTCAGTCATTTCGTCAAATGATCCCCACAGAAGGCCCAAACCCACAGGTGACAAAGTAAAATTATCCAAATTCTCGCTTTCTCAACCTGGACTGATGCACGTTATTGTCTCTCTGCCTGCATATGCGAATAGAGGTCCCATTCGGCGAATAGAGGCCGAATGCACATATGAACCCTTGAATTGGCGCAAGTTCCACTGGTTGTCAATGAAATGGACTTTCTGTTGATTTCTGGTGTCCAGGAGAAATCGAAAGGTGCCACTGTAGTCCCAATGGATAGATACAATTCTTCTTCAAATCGGTGTAAGCAGTATGGGCAATTATATCTGTCATGACCGTGCTTTAACATACAAGACGAACAACAGTCTTAAAGCAATATTTGAATATTTAATAAGAAGAAATAGCTAAGAATCGGGTTCAGGTCCCGGTCATGCAAAAAATAAAAAAAATAATCAGCGCTGGCAATATGCACCAGTTACTTCCACACTATTCAAAGTTATTCAGATCCATTTAATGACCTTCAAATCAGTTCAAGTATTCAAAATTATTGAGATCTACTTGACGACCTTCAAATAAGTTCATATAGTCCAAATTATTCAGATCTACTTGAGAACTGTCAAATCAGTTCATTCATATTGTCCATGTATTCAATGTTCATTTCCACATTACAGTTCATAAATCATACCTCAAATGGTGACCAAGTATCCACGAATCGCGGACATTCACGACAGTCGATCTGTATCTGTACACAGGCTATCCAGTCATCTGCTTAAGCGATAGAGTACAGGTCGCGAAATCACCAAATCATCCCAGTCGCGTGGTTTAAACTCCACGTTCGTCTATTCCGATTTCGTTGGCGTTCCTTAGAAACCACCCACGTCCTAGCTAGACATCCAGTTATGTCACAGGGTCAGTACCTATAAGCACTAGAAAATTTTAACCGATCATTAGTACTACAGTGAAATAGATATAATGCACATGTCAGTCAATAACTCCGAATTGATTACAAAGAAAATATGTACAGCAATTTTATAATTAAAACCCATTAATTTACTGTACCTCTATTGTGGATTCCTCGTTGCTTCCAGTTTCATTTAGATTCCCTTCTAGAATACTGAAACCGACAGATTTGGGCCTACAAATATCCCCTCCGGGATACACCCGCACACTCGTGCTGAAACTGACAGGGAGAACCGAGATTGAGATTCCACACTAGCTCACAATGTTTTAAATATGAAGCTATCACATGTTCATGCACGTCTGAACCTTAAGCTAATTTCATGATAGCCGGTGAATCACTGGTCAAATATCTTCACCAGATTATCATGCCACAGCTGTTAGTATATACACGCCGTCACACACAATAACACCTGTACCTCATGCAAAACGACACCAATACAATCATCACGGCAAGTAACATACTAGCCATGTACTGCGTGTAACACGAATCTGGCATAATATGAAACAGTCAAGATACACAGAATAAACAGCTGGTGCTACCATTATATATTTGCATAAAAAACTACACTCGATCTGCTGGATCTGAACAGCGAGATAAACATCTTACTTCATTTGAAGGGGAACTATGCTGATACCGTTTAAAGGGGATCATCAATTCAAAACAATTTAATGACTTTTCACAAGTCTTGCTTACAATCATGACATCACTCCCACCTAAGAATAATCCATGATTATTAATTTACACTCAAGTCATCAGAAATGTAGGATTTTCACCAGTACGCAAATCAATAGGTGGACCAATGATCCATTACAGTAACCGACTTATCAAGTCCGCGCCCACATTATCCTGTCCCTTGATTGACTCCTCTTATGCATTTGTATGGCTGGAGAGACAATGCCCACCTTATTACCTTTTGATTGTTATGCTTCGCTTTGTCCAAATAAGCCAAGGATCTATGGAAAGTTGTTAACACAAATTCATTGCCGAATAGATACTGCTGGAACCGCCATACGGCCCAGACAATTGCAATTGCAATGCACTCGCGCTCTACAGTGGAATAATTGCGCTCACGCAGAAGCAACTTCCTACTGATATACGCCACGGGGAAAAGTACGTTCTCATAACTCTACATCAACACAGGATCTAAGCCAACATCAGACGCATCGGTTCGAAGAACAAATGGTTGTGCCAAATCGGAAAATTTTAACATTGGTTTCTTGCATAACTGACTTTTTAGCTGTTCGAAGGCTACGGTGTGCATATCTGTCCATGGCAACTTATTTGGTACACCTTTCTTTGTTAAGTCCGTCAAAAGAACTGCTTTCTCAGCAAAATTCTCAATAAATTGTCGGTAATAACCGATCAAACCAGCTGTTTCTTCGTTGTGGGAAATGGGGCTTTTTTAATCTTGCATATTTTGTCCTGTTGTGTCATGCGCATACCATCCTCGACTCTGAAACTCACAAAATCTGTATCCGTATAACCTACGAAACAATTTGTCGGTTTCAAAGTTATTTTCGCATCTTGTATTCTCGAAAATACCAATCGTAATGTGCGCAGGGGTGATTCCCAGTCTTTATATGAGCCAGAACGTCATCAACAAAATTGTCAATATCTTCCAGACCTTTCAAGATTATTCTCATCATCCTTGCGTAAGTGGTGCCAGATTTAATCAATCCAAACGGCATACGACAAAACTGGTAGTGACCTGACGGCGTACTAAACGCTGTTATGTGCTTCGCTTGCTCAGCCGTTGGCACTTGCCAGTAGCCTTTACAGCAGTCTAATTTGGTGAACACAGTTTCGTCAAAATGGCCTCTATATCAGGCAGAGGCTCGCAATTTACCTCAGTAATCCGATTGACTTTTCTCATATTGGCACATAGCGTAATACCGCGATCTTTCTTTTTGGGGACCGCACTGCGATGGTCTAATGGTTAGAACGTCGGCCTCGTAAGCGGTAGGTACTGGGTTCGATCCCAGGCCGGGTCATACCTAAGACTTGAAAAATGGAACTTGTTGCTCCCTCGCTTACGCTCAGCATTAAGAGGATAGAACAAGGACTGGTTCGCTCGGTGTCAGTATAATGTGACTGAGTGGGGTGTCATGTCTGCCTACGGCATGATATTTCAGTGGGACAGCACTATAAAATGGCAGCATTAGATCTGCTCTGTTACAAGTAGGTACCCCTGCCACTCCCCTCCCCTCCCTTCCCTTCCCCGTCGTGATATAGCTGAAAAATGTTGAAAGCGACGTTAAACCCTATTCACTCACTCACTCTTTCTTTTTGGCAAGAACTATAGGATTACAGTATGGCGAGTCAGAAGGTTCAATTACATTTGAAAGAAGCATGTCATCAATTTCCTTTTGAAGAGATTCATGCATAGCATATGGTACAGGATAAGGCTTTGATCTAATTGGTTCTTCAGCCAATTTTATATCATGCTCAATGATATGAGTTGACCCAGGCAAAGATGAAAATATGCTCTCTTATTCTTCAAAAAATTGCTCTATTTGACGTTTTTGCTTCAAATTCAATTTTGGATTAATATTGACATTTCTGAACGTTTCAATTTATGGCAAAATTTCATTTCCTATCTCTTCAACGAAATTTTCGTCCGTATCAAAAGTAACCACACCTACAGTGGCTGTTACCGGAATTGGTGCCTGTTTAGTGTTATATTGCTTGAACATAGTTATATGGAAAATTTGATCCTTCCCATCATTTATATCCAGAATGTAATTGTTAACGCCTATGCGTTTTTTGACAGAATGGGCCTTTCCACTTCATCAGCAATTTATTACTGTCTGTGGGGAGCAAAACTAAGGCAAAATTTCCTTCTGCTAAGCTACGAAGTGCAGTTTTCCTATCAAAATATTGTTTTTGCACATCTTTTGTTTTAGCTAACTCAGCCTCTGCAAATTTACAAGTTTGTTCGAGACGATTCTTTAAATCCAAGACATATTCATATGTCGTTCTGACCTCGTCATTGATTTCTTCCTTTGACCAAATCTCGCGCAAAACTGTCATTGGACCACGATCCGTTCGTCCATAAAACAACTCAAATGCTGAAAATCCTCCCATGCTAGCCAAAGGAGTCTCGCGATATGCGAACAAAAGTGTCTCGATCATGCGATCCCACTCGTTTGTGTTTCGATAGCCATGCGCTTTAACATAAGCTTTCAAGTGCCGTTGTATTTTTCACACAATCCATTGCATTGTGCATGGTATGGAGTTGTAGTTACGCTTTGTATCGACAACAATCGCTGTACCTCTTCATCATATCAGAAGTGAACTGTGTGCTCCGATCACTTAAGACTTTTCCAGGAATAACTACACTGCTAATCATATTCAAAATAGCTTCAGCCACTGTAATCGTTTCAATATTCGAAAGTGCCACAGCTTTTGGGTAACGTGTAGCTACGTCAACCATGGTCAAAATGTATCTATTTCCTCGCCCAGTTTTATGAACAAGCGGACCTATTATATCTACGGCGACCCTATGGAATGGTGTAGTTACAATAGGCATTTTCTGAAGAGGTACTTTGCGGATTTTGCCTCTTGGTACAGTGCGTTGATATGCGTCACAAGATTGACAGAATCGACCTATGTCGCGATGCATGCCTGGCTAGTAAAATTGTGCCTGTATCTTGTCTAATGTTTTCGCGACACCCACGTGACCTCCCAGAATTACAAGCGTCTAGTCCGTCATTCATAATCCAGCCGTCGTCCATTAGAGAATATCCGTGTCCATAATCCAAAGACCTATTCCATATTCCATATAACAGTATTAGCACCAAATTCAAAAAGAAAATCATAGTATACATAAACATAGGCTTGTTTCCTGCAAGAGAGAAGCGGTCAACAGTTTTCAATGATGCCGGCAAGACATCATGATGTTCCAAAAATATCGAATCCGTATCGCTGATCAGTATTCTTAATCCATAATATTCGTTGTAAAGTCGTATTCTAAAGAATGATGTATCTCAGTCACGCTTTGATTGTGACTGTTCATATGAGTACCATGAGGATCTTGAAGTACATGGGTTCATACGGCCCCTAGCCCCGGGTTAAGCGGAATTAGACACAAGTTACGAAACGTAGCGCCATAGATCTTGCACGCTACGTTCATATTTTGCTATCAGCATGCGATATGTATCGCCAAATTTGAGAAACTTTGAGTGGAGGCGCTTGGTGGAATAGCCCTGTTTTATAAGTTTTTGCAACAGTGTTTTGTGACGTTGATTAAAATCGTCACATTTAACACAGGATCTAGCAAATGCTACTAAACGAGATATGTATACGCCATATGCAGATCCCACTGGGATATTACTGTCCAGAAAGGGATAGTTTACGATGTCGAAATTGTAATCATCTCTTTTGTCATAAAGTCGACGAGAGAGAATGCCCGCTTCATTTTTATAGAGATAGAGATCTAAGTATGATGTGCCTGTAGGGCTATCTGTAGTTTCCTTCAAATCCAGTGAAGGTGGATATATATCCTTCACTGCGTCATTTATATAGCGATTATCCACAGCGAGAAGATCGTCGATATAGCGTTTGGTGGATGAGAAGGAACGGGCTTTGAATGGATCGGTTTTTGAAAGCGCCTGCATATAGTCATATTCATAAGAGAACAGATACAGGTCAGGCAACAGGGGTGCCCAATTAGTACCCATTGGAATACCTATATGCTGCGGATATATTGTGTTGCCAAATTTCACATAGATATTTTTAATGAGAAATTCAAGCAACTCTATAAACAAAGAAACATCCCATGAATGATATCTCTCATGATATGTAGTCGAGCTAAAGAATGCTTTATGGCTTCCGACATTAATATATCTACGATCAGTTTTCTTGAACACAGATACTATTAATGAACTTGTAGTATAGAGAGTCGAGAAATCCCATGTGGATACATGTCTGTACGGTATGTGACCTTTAGCATCAAGTTCTTCTGTAAGACATTTTGAGTTTTTCAATATCCACATACATTCAACGCCAGAGTTCTTAGAAATAGTGGCGCAATACCTTTCCCAAAATGCTTTTACCGCCTGAAAGGCCCTCGTCAATAGGGTTGAAAGCAGCTTGGTGGTGCAGCTTCTAGAACCAGCTATGAATCTAGATTTGTATGGGGATTTATGCATTTTGGGAGTCCAGTATAGTTTTGGTATGTCGTTATGATTGGTTGGAAGACAAATACCTCTTTGCCTGAGAAACTTTTTGTGATTGTTAAATAAATCGTCCAGAGTAAATGCTGTTTGGGAGTAAGAAGACGTATTTGATGAAGATATGTCTACACTCAATTCTTTAACCAGCACCTGGTAATACTAATATGTACATATGAATATTATATTATTCGGAGCTTTGTCAGCTGGGACTATGACGAATTTACTCTGGAGATTTGCTAGAACTTCTTGCGAATTGTGGTTTCTCAGTACTTGTTTTGCTTGGGAAAGAGTACTTCTGTCAATATGGCGGATTGTTTCAACGACCTTGCTCTTGGTGAGGTCCAGCCAATCAATGCTCTCGTGTGCCATTTTCATAACTAGTATACGAAACTTAGAGGGAACTACTAATTGTGGTTCGTGACTCACGCCATCTTTTTTTTCGAGGAGTGACCTCTCTGTACAAAAGGCCGTTTTTTGAACGAAATTTGAACGGTTTTTCTATAGATCTCTTTCCCAGATCGCAGCATTTCACGTCCATCACTCAGTGACATGTCGGAGTTTTGCTCCGCACAAAATTGTTGGCATCACCAATCTGAGATAATTGGGGTATTCGTAATACACGTGAGTTTGTTTCAGTCGACTTCGCTTGACTACGCGTCACTACGGCAGCAGCTTTCGAGTTACGTCATCCATACACTGCTTCGTGTTTTCAGGCGATAACAATTTAGTGTTATCCTGCAGATCTAAAGTAACGGATGGAATATTACCCACCATAATCTCGCAAATAGGGTCATCTAAACAAAGTACTTTGACGGCCCCGGCAAAATACGGTGTATCAATGTAAACTTCGGCAACCGGTGATGACCTAATTGTTTTGTCTACGGTCTATTTTCACCAGTGAATTGCTCAGTGACCAAACTTCTTTTTACAATAACACCGGAACATCCGGTATCGCGCAAAGCAGTGACTCTAGTACTACCACCAAAACCAGGTTGTGTAGGCAAGCCCTTCAAAATTTCAAAATCTTCAGGCAAGAAGCAACTACTTGCTATAGTAGGAATGCGCGAAAATTCCTGTTTGGGGGCACATTTGTGCAAGTTATTCAATACAAAACAGGTGGCAAAAGCGACCGACCTATCTAATTCAGATTCTGAACCATCGTCTCCAAACTGAGATGTTAGCAACCTTTGTTTTTAATGTACAGTGAGCCGTCTTGTGACCTAATTTATCACACCCAAAAATTCAGTCTTGATCGATCAAACTCCTGTTGATAAGGCTTATTGAACTCTGGTTTAGCACTAGCAGCGCAAGTGTTCGGTATACCCGCACTACGTTTAATCTCAGGATTTCTCTTCGAGGAATACGTAATCATGTGATGTGCGTCCATGTATATATCAGCCTCTCTGATGGCATCCTCCAGAACATGTAAATCTCGGAGATTTTTTAAAGATTCGTCCACCTCGGCTGCACTTGTCCATCTATCAAAATAATTACCCAGCCTCGCAAGGTATTGGGATGGTAACTCACTTTTGCCCATTTTCTCCGAGTGAAACTAAGTCTAAATCCGTCTTCCGTCAACTGAAAACAGCGCAAAATTGAATCTTTTAATTTGCCATAGTCATTTGCCGCGACAATGGACATACGCCTGTAAATTTCTCGAGCTTTTCCCCTGAGGAGTGCACTTAGATAAACGGTATACTTCGATCGATGCCACTTGTGACTAGCTGCGCAACACTCAAAACGTATATACGCGTCCATATCGTCTTTTTCTTCGTCAAAATATGGCAACGTAGGAGCTTTCGGAGTAGAATACAAAACTGCCGCGGTATTTAAACTACCATTCCTATCTTGAACTTCAACATTTTAAAGTTTTTGTAGCTCTAATTGTTTATCAACAAGCCCTAATTCCAAATCTTTCTAACTTTCTAATTGTTGAGCTTCCCTTTCCGACGGGGTTCAGCTCACGGTCAAATTCTTGTTGTTCTCGTTCCTGCATATTGCATAAGCTCTTTGCCCTCCAAACCAAAAGATTTACCTATCGTCAGCAAACGCTTCATGTTGGAGACAAAAGAATCGAAAAGCGTTTACACGAAAAATATATACAGCATAATGCCTTACATGGTAACAAAATATATCCACAAAATATATGTACAATATGCACAGTTTATACTTATCCGTCCAACCGCGATGAGGTATATTACACCCTACACACTAGAATGCAAATCAGGAACATTTTAGTCGTTCAACCATAGAGTAGTGGAAATAAACAAGGTGAAGTCAACCAACACAAGGATGGATGTGCAAACTCACCCACCAGGTACCGCAGCAAACCTGTCCACTAGAGATATCCGTGCCGCTACAAAACGATTCCTGTGACAAACGAAAAATTTACAAACATTAGAATACCGCAAATACACGAGTACAAAACTTGACTTCAATACTGGTATTATAAATTTTATTTCGACAATACCGGAAGTGACTTAATTCCCGGACAAGCCCCCATTGTCATGACCGTGCTTTAACATACAAGACGAACAACAGTCTTAAAGCAATATTCGAATATTTAATAAGAAGAAATGGCAAAGAATCGGGTTCAGGTCCCGGTCATGCAAAAAATAAGAAATTAAACATAATCATCAGCGCTCGCAATATGCACTAGTTACTTCCACAGTACCGGTATTCAAAGTTATTCAGATCCACCTAATGCCCTTCAAATCAGTTCAAGCATTCAAAATTACTGAGATCTACTTGATTACAAAACATATAAGGGAAGTGGGAAGAGGTGCCAACATACTGACAGAGCCACATGACTTCACAGTATAGTCTTCCGGTTAACCTATTCTAAAGCACATACCAAGAATCTAACGATTCGTAGTATGTGTTGTATCTCAGGTACGCTTTTATTGTACCTGTCATGTGGCAACTTGGATGATATCACCACATGGCCCCTAGAACCGGCATAAGCGGTATTAGATACAAATCTAGAGGGCTATGATGGAAATGCTCTGACAACTCGTATATTGATAATTGGTGAGCCGTTTCGCTGTGACAACTCGTACACTGGGGATGGGTGAGTTGTATCGTCGTCAGATTAAAATGACTGCATTTAACACAAACAAAATAGTCTTTAAGACCCGATGTCGACCCAGCATCAACTTCCCACAAATGCCAACATATATCAAAGACCAAGAGGTCTGTACAGGTGGCGGGCGATGACCTTAAAAACAGTTCATATAGTCAAAAATATTCAGATCTATTTGAGGACTTTCAAATCAGTTCATTCATATTGCTCATGTATTCAAAGTTTATTTCCACATTACAGTTCATAAATCATACCACAGATGATGACCAAGCATCCACGAATAGCGGACATTCACGACAGTCGATCTGTATCTGTGCATAAGCGATAGAGTACAGGTTGCGAAATCACCAAATCATCCCAGTCGCGTGGTTTAAACTACAGATTCGTCTATTACGAATTCGTTGGCGTTCCGTAGAAAACGACGCACGTCCTAGCTAGACAACCAGTTATGTCACAGTATCAGTACCTATAAGCACTAGAAAATTTAAACGATCTTTAGCAGGTTTGGGATAAAGCTGTAACTTGTCCATCCACAGTGCCGTCATTCCCGTCCCCCCCCCCAAAGAAAAGCGACATTCGTCCGAGCCCCTGTCGTCGACAGCTGAACACTCAGCTGCTCCATCATCTACACGTAGCAGGGGCCGAGACAAACGTCCTAAGAAGCACTATTGCGGGAGGTGCGGAGAGGAATACACGGAGAAAGGATAGAAGAGGGCAATATGAGTGGGGTGCGACCATGGACGAGGCAAACAACAATGCCAATACTGGGCCCACGCGCATTGTTTAACTTTGTCACCAAGGAGGAAGACCTATCTGCTTTCAAATTTTACTGCCATGAACATATAAAAAAATACATGAAAAAATAAATCGAAAAATGTGTTCTGTAATGTTATTATTCAAGTATTTATGATATTCACCTAAGTTTAAGGAATAACTTCATTTTTTATTTTCGATAGCAATCTTCAGATCCGACATTAAGTATCCTGCCATTGTCCGAAAAAGTATCTCCCCGTCATTAATCAAAAAACCTATTTGGTACCGGTATCACTTAGTCTCAATTACAAATGTGGACGAAATAAAAATATTTCAAATTTTTGTTCACTTAAGATCAACGCAAATTCACCAATGTTTTAAATAACTGCTTCCACATTTATTCTATCATTCGTTTAGCAAGTTTTTTACCAAGTCCAGTTTGTCACCGATACGACAAGCAGTTAACCATTGCCGATCCGATGGCACTCCTGGAGGAAAGCACATCTTGATGCGTCGATTTTTTGCCTCGAGAACGAAATCGCCCCCCTCTCCCTTGCTCGGATGCCCGGACATCAAGAAACTTTCGTTGTCCTGAATGAAAGCCTTGATGACGTCAGGACAGATGACTCTTGTCTTCATGTCGAGGAAGTCCCATCTCCTGGTATGTCGTCATGTTTAACCCAAAGAAAAGGTTCGCGAATTTCACTCTTGCGGCAACCAAACACTCTCTATTAGTGAGCGTACGCCGCTTCAAAAAAGAGAAAGTAAATATGTAGTTTGGATTCTTGACGCTTTCTAACCAATGGTAGAAGGAACCGAGTTCTGGGCGTTCATAGTTGCGAATGCATTGTCGCACAAAGGGGAGGGGAAGTTCATCACATGTCGCGTTGAATTTGTTTTGTAGAATTTACCATGACTTGTGATGATTCGTAGCAGACTGCCAGGCAGCCTGGGCTTTGTCTGATTCGAATCCAAGCATGAGCGCCAATTCCGCTAGTCCAACGTTCCACAATAACTTAAAAGAAGCTTTCACCATGTTAATTTCGTAATGGTCAAGGCCTGGGATCAGAAAGATGTTTTGGGGCCCTTTGTTTTGAAGAATTAGTTTCCAAGCTAATGTGAATTTCGAGCTTTTCTAGCTTGATCGAGCTTTAAAAATTTCACTTTGACACGTACGAATCATGGGATGTCCAATTTCCGTGTCGAAGCGTGCGTCCAGTTTCACTGTGCTGAGCTGAACATGAAAAAAGTTTAAAACCGAAACAATCTCCCTTGTCCACAATTGCGTTGTAATATTTCATATCAAATTATTCTTTTGATGCACAGTCAACGTTTTCTCACCTCCTGTCTTGTCATCAATACTTTACATCTCCTCATCAAACGTCCAAGTTGAGTCCGTCATGGCGTCTCGCTTCCACTATGATCTCGCAAGCCCAAGTGATCGCGATATGTCGAAATATGGATTTTTAATTTTCCATCGCGTATGGTGGACCTGAATGCACATACAAACCAAAATTTCGAATATAGAATAAATAAATTTAAGATATGTTATCTTATCCAATAAGTGACATTGGATTGTTTATGTTTACCATGGTTACAGGACTTTCTTGGACTTGCGATTGGTGCAATTTTGAGAGCTGCGGGGGTATTTAGTGCAAGTCCTTCTGATTTTCGTCCCCTTTTTTCGGTAAGAATGTAAATTTGACTATGTTGCAGCATGTTCCAATAGTACTGTACTATCTTTTAATATTATTTCAAGAGAAGTCAATTGGTGACCTACCGGTACAGATATTTCTGTCTTTCAACGTTCGCTGATGTCGGCTAATTCGTCGTCTTCGTCATCCGATTCTATTTGGAGAAGAATAGTTTTGAATTACATTTAGTATCGGTTTATAAAAAAATGAATAAGTGAATGAATAAATGAATAAATTAGGAAAATCTGTATGGAAGTCATGGCATAAGGATATACATATCTGTCACATAACTGAACAGTTGTTGATCAATACCGGTCTTTTACGAGTGTGTGATACAACTTAGAATTACATCTTTTTTTTCTGTAAGGAATCACAAGAACACATTCCCACCCGAAAGCGACACAACCCTGGGAAGAACTTTCCCGGACAAAAATGCAGGGCCGTCAAACATCACCGGGGCAAGGTTGTCATGAAATATATTGAAGATCCGACCATGTCTCAGACCATGAAAAGACGAACGAAGAACAGGTTTCGAAAGGTAACACCAAAATAATTATAAGTAGACAAGACTTCATCCGGACGAAGATCCTCTAATTTGCTTTAAACTTTCCTGTAGAAGTTTATGAAGACGTCCTTGGTCGATGTCCGGATTTCATTCTCTCAGGTTTTCGAAAGAAATTCGCCTCCTCCTCGGTGCTGGCTTGCCGGATATCAGATATCACCTGTAGGATAAACCCTTGAATTTCTTCTTTTGTCTTGTTCGAGATGTGGCGATACCGGGTACGGTCTTCTTCCAGCACAAACACCGGCAGCAGTTTCTTCTCCGTTTTTTTCTATTTTGTTCTTCAAAAATATAGATGGATTTCCCTTGCAATGTTCCGAGAAATTGACCAATTCGGTGTCCAGAGGTGTTCCGTCCACGGACCGGTGAATCGGATCCGCATCTGGCCGATATATTTAGTCTGACGCAGACTAGCCCGCCAGTGAATGGTCTCCTTCATATCTGGATGATACAGCCGAAAGTCGCTGGTATCTTTTGTCTTGTCGGGCAGCAGCTGACCAACACTCGTCCTTATCTGAAAGCACATTAGGATAAAGGTAAGACTTGTCAGTCAATGGTGTCTCCTTCACTTGCAGGCAGATGAATTGGACATCCTCACCCACACGAGTTCGGAGGTGAGGGTATGGAACGAACTGGGTGACGGAGACCTCCGTTGCACCCCATCCTGTTCAAGATCATCTCGTCAAGAGCGTATGTTAATATTCAATTAATCTGCATTAATTTTAGTAGGACACCAATTTTGAAGTCAAGCACAAATCTGTGATGAGCACTTCGTTATTGTTGAAAGCATTACCCATTTATTGTATATTAGGCGATAAAGCTTCAGAACCTTTACCGAACGACGAGTATTGTATAAACATTTTTTTAGTGACGCGCAATGTGCATGTCCGTAATGGCTGAGGAGTTCCGGTTACTTGAAGCAGCTGTGACTCCGAAATAGCTGAGAAGTTCGGATTGTTTGAAGACTGTGCTGATTTAACATCTTCTGTTAACATTGTTTAGCTTTAGGCCCTGTGCCATTTCAAGCGTTTCATTTCTAATTTCAGCTGAATCCACAATCTACGCACCCAGTAAGACGGCCACTGTAACTTGCCCATACACAGTGCCGTCATTCCCGTCCCCGCCCCCCAAGGAAAAGCGACATTCGTTCGAGCCCCTGCCGTCGGCAGCTGAACCGTCAGCTGCCCCATCATCTACACGTAGCAGGGGCCGAGACAAACGTCCTAAGAAGCACTATTGCGGGAGGTGCGGAGAGAAATACACGGAGAAAGGATCGGAGAGGGCAATATGGGTGGGGTGCGACCATGGACGAGGCAAAGAACAATAATGCCAATACTGGGCCCACGCGCATTGCTTAACTTTATTGTCACCAAGGAGGAAGACCTATTTGGAAGATTTTACTGCCCTGAACATATAAAAAAAATACATAAAAAAAAAGTCAGCACGAGAAACGAGCTGCTCAAAGGAATTATATGCCAACAAAATTCCGTTGTTTTGATAATTGAAAGTGAATATATTTATAATGATTTTGATCTTTTATTGTTTGAGCGAGATACTATTCCTTTTTGGTATAACTCATTTACATAAAAATGCGAAAATGAGTCCTTGTGACCCGCAACTAATATATTTTGTAGACTTCATATATGGCTAATATGTATGCATTACCGGTAGTTTAACCTATAAGGCGCTCGCAAACTAATGGTGTATTCATGACAAGTACCGGGTATATTTGCCTATTCAATCCAAGATTGAATAAGGGTGGCCCATCGGGGGACATTCAAAACTTAGGGTGGCACATAGGGGACATCGACATTTTTTTGGATATTCTTGATTTTCGCCTATTTTCTACAAAGAGATTTTAGTTTATCACATGTTTTCTTTACATTTTTGTCATTTCTAGTAACGTCGTCATAAATGACTTTCTCGTTTTTTTTTAACGAAAACCAAACAAAAGTCTTGGAAACGTTTACATCGTTTAAACCGCAGAGTAAACCTTTAAACCGCGGAGTAACCTTTATACTGCGGTTCGTTAGCTTTACTTCGCGGTTTAAAGGTTACCGCCGTTACTAAGAAAGTGAGAAATCTGAAGAAATTCTTATCTGGCCTGGGATGTTTAGGACCTGTCCAGGCCTTGGGGGTGGGGGAGCGAATTTCGCACCCCCTCCCCTAACTATTTTTCTTATCCCTCGTGGTAAAGGGACTAAAACTTACCACACTATACCTTCCCGTCAACCTGTACAAGAAAATGTAAAGAAAAATCCAAGATGGCCGCTTTGACGTCACGGTGACGTCATTTTCAGAAAAAAAAATCCCTGGTCGATTTTTTATCAAACTTATGCGAAATTTTTATTCATGTAATTTTTCCAAAAAACAAAAAACAAGATCAATTAACCGTGAATTTATCCGTGATCTTCTGCTCGGAAGATTATGCAAATAGGCTCCAAATGATACCAATATGATAAACTACAAATTCACGGAGTGTCAGCTCTCAAGTTTTTGTCGTTCCGGAGATTGCGCAGAAAGCTTGGTGGTGGTGGTGGGGGAGGGAGGTGGGGGGGGGGGGTGGCGAATGTCCCTCCCCCAGGCCTTGTAGGGTTAAACATGGAATTGTTTGCATAAAATAGGTCAAGATATACAGAAAAGCCCGGAAAAAAGTCGATAGGCCAACGTATAGAATACATACCCGGTGTGTTCTGCATACATGTTTTTTAATCCAGAATATGTGATGAATAAACTATTAATTTGCGAGTGTCTTGGGTTGTTTGACGATATTTGCGACTGATTACATCTTCAAACGGACAAGTTTGTTTCCCATGATGCTTACTTCCTCACAAATCGCGGTTATTCTTTGTTTTTATTTGGTTCCACATAGACCCAAAATAGCGTCCTCGTGGAACAATTTGGTTCTTTTTGTATTGCTATTTGGTATTGTGATATGAGAATTTGGATCTGTATTTTGGTTCCACCTGCTACGAAAATAGACACCAAAATTTCTCGGAGAGCACAATAGAATGAGCCAAACTGGATTAACGAGCAAATTTTGTTGAATTAGAAGTGCTAAGATTCCATACTATTGTGTATTAAAACAATGGATACAAATTTTATCTGTACAATATCGGAATTTTTGTGTCACATCGATCGTGGGGCTTCACATGTCAATACCTCGATTTTGTAAGTGATTAACGGGTCCGGGTCCTATTTTACCGTAAAGTAAGTAAAGACAATAAATGACCGGAACCGGAAGTGACTTCACAAAGCTCAGACGGAAATGATCTGTTGGCGCCACCTGTCGGAAGTAGGTCAATAACTCTCCTTTCTATACTACTCTCTGGTACACATTTTCACGTGTAAACTGGATGGAAAATCGGAAGTAGTATCGAGGCGGACACTGGGCTCCAGGCTAGGACTCTCGTCTCCTGGAAGCCAAAGTCCCAGGACATCCAAATCCAGACCTGAATGCCCGACGGACAATTAAATCCGGATCTTAGTGTCTTGGGACACTTACGTCTAGACGCGAGTGTCCTTCGGACACTGGATGCATCGGGCCACCGTTTCCGTCACACCGGTATTACATAGTCTCAATTCAAAATGTGGACGAAATAAAAATATTTCAATTTTTTTTTCACTTAAGATCAACGCAAATTCACCAATGTTTTGAATAACTGCTTCCACATTTATTCTATCATTCGTTTAGCAAGTTCCTTATCAAGTCCAGTTTGTCGACGATACGACAAGCAGTTAACCATTGCCGATTCGATGGCACTCCTGGAGGAAGGCACATCTTGATGCGTCGATTTTTTGCCTCGAGAACGAAATCGCCCCCCCCCCCCCTCCCTTGCTCGGATGCCCGGACACCGAGAAACTTTCGTTGTCCCGAATGAAAGCTTTGATGACGTCAGGACAGAGAACTCTTGTCTTCATGTCGAGGAAGTCCTATCTCCTGGTATGTCGCCATGTTTAACCCAAAGAAAAGGTTCGCGAATTTAACTCTTGCGGCAACCAAACACTCGCTATTATTTCGACGTACGCCGCTTTGAAAACGAAAAAGAGAAAGTAAATATGTGAAGACGCCATCTTTCAAAAATTTGTAGTTTGGATTCTTGGTGCTTTCTAACCAATGGTAGAAGGAACCGAGTTCTGGGCGTTCATTATTGCGAATGCATTGTCGCACGAAGGAGAGGAGAAGTTCATCACATGTCGCATTGAAAAGAATTGGTAGAATTTGCTATGAGTTGTGATGATTCGTAGCAAACTGGCAGGCAGCCTGGGCTTTGTCTGATTTGAATCCAAGCATGAGCGCCAATACCGCTAGTCCAACGTTCCACAATAACTTAAAACAAGCTTTCACCATGTTAATTTCGTAATGGCCAAGGCCTGGGACCAGAAGGTTGTTTTGGAGCCCTTTGTTTTGAAGAATTAGTTTCGAGCTAATGTGAAAGGAGATCCATCGCATCCAACAGCAATCCAGCTCCGCTCCCCTTCACACAGCTCTGCCTGGATGTGACGAAGGACATTACCTACAGTTTCGTAGGAGCAGCGATTTTCAAAGCATGACTCACCCATTGAGACCTGACAAAAGAGAAATATCAAACAATATAAGGAAGATTACTAAGGTCAATAACCAGGGCCTGACAATACAATGTTTGGGCATTAATACAAATAATATCTTACTCCGACTATAATAATTATTTAACTCTTCAATTCTAATAAATCAAACTATTTGTAAGGAAGAAATATATGGATTACAGTAGGTTACTGATATGGATTACATTAGGTTACTTTTAAATCACGTGTTCCACAATTGCGTTTTGCTATCTACTAGTCCGTGACATGTTCACTCTAGCCACAGAATTATGTAAACAATGTTCAGCGAGGGCATAACGTCCAAATACAAGTAAATTCAATTCAATCACAGTGCACACTTTCGTGGATGGATAAACATTTCACGAATCGGTAAATAGCGCAATGCTTTCTGCAACACTTGATTTCAAAATCAGTAAAATATAATTCCGTATTTCTTTAGTGGTATGTATTTTCCGTTCTCTTCCCACATTAATTATAGGCTTGTCATATTACTTTATGCGTGTGAATGTTATACACTATATTTGCATTGTTTGTATTGTGATATCATTTGCAGTTGTAATCACCTTTGGTGATTCGGGTCCATGGCAATGAGACAGGAATGAATGCTCGTCTACATCTGTGAGACCCGGTGTGATACTGTACGTTTCGTCAAAAGAAACCTTGTCTACCATATCTGTTATGATAACATTTGTCTGCTTCTCAAACTGTACACAAACGATCATGAAGGAATCGTTTTCCTCAAATTCTGAAATCTTCGGTCACACTCGGTGATATCTGCCTTTGTGTTGCACACAATGTCCTTTACATTCGAGTCTGTTGTACAGCCAAGATGCTGGGGACAATGATAGCTCGTACTGACACATAGAAAGGGATGATGGGGAGATATGAATGATGTTCGTAATGACACTGACTTTCGCTTTAGCGGCCAATAGAACTCTCCAATTCCGCCCGAGCTTCTGATTATTATCAAGGAAAGTAAAGACATCCCTACCTACCGGACATTTGTTCTTTTCCTCACGACCTCTGCTGATCCAATTGCGGATATTGCTGTACGATCCACACGGATACAAACGAGACATTACATCAACAACAGTTTTACTCCGGAGACAAAATGGCTAACGAGAATGGCTGCAAAGGACAAAGGGGTTACAAGATTCACATGGCGCGACGAATACAAACAATCAATTGAACTGGCGATGGCTAGGATCTTTTTTGGATTCGAATCACTATCTACTCCTGCACACCCCTTGAGGAAGGATGCAACCACCGGGTTTCTCTCACCAATCCAGGCGGCTGCGTCCAAGTTTGCGACGTCATCATATGCTTTCATTTGGGAAATGGCATTGGCATCTTCAAAGATGTGTGTTCTCTGGCTCCCGCCAAGCTCTGATGCCAGCAACAACAATGATTGCTCCCAAACCTTACCTTCCCTCAATAACTTTACCACAGACTTCATTTCTGCCATGATAAAGTCCGGCCGTTTCGAAGGTCCATCATCATCTGATATGGGCTGTAGAAAGTTCTTCTCCACGTAGAGTGCACACGCGGCGCACAGATAGGTCACCCGACGTAGTAGACCCCTCTCCCTCAGAGCGCGAATTACAGGTTGCTTATACTTATGGGCTGTCAGTTTGTGTAATTTCGGCGTTAACTCTACATTTTCAGTAAACTCAGCATGGGACTTCCATCCACATTTTGCCTCCATATTTAATTCAAAGATGATTATAGGTAAATATGCGATGCTGCTTTCTCAGACACCCCGGCTTCACAGCGAGCTGTTCCCACCCGTAACTGACTTTCATAAGATTAACTTTAGGAAATAGAGAGAGAGAATTAAGGTTTAACGTCGCATTCAGCAATATTTCAGCTATATAGCGACGATCAAACAAAATTCTAAGTAATCAATTAAAAAACTCGGTAAACTAATGCGTTAAAACAGGTACAAACATTAAAATTTGTACAACAAACCAATCTCTCTCAAATAATTTAAAATACAATCCTCTTTCACTCTGCTAAAAAGATCTTCCAGCGTAGCTGCTCGATAAAAAGTATCTCTTACAATCTTAAAATCTGTGCAGTCTATGAGAATATGTTTCACCGTGAGATCTTCATGACAAGGTATACACCTTGGAATCGGCTCCTGTTTAAGTAAATGTTCATGAGTTAATCGTGTGTGACCGATCCTACATCGTCTAATCATGGCCTGGTCGAAACGTTTATGACTGTTCAGATGAGTATAACCAACCGTTATTTTGAACTTGTGAAGTTTGTTATTATCTACAGTATCCAATAAAGATTGAAACAGCTTTCTAACATAAGCGCAGATAGATGGTCTGAAATCGCTGTATGGGATTCCGACAGGATCAACTTCTTCATCTAGAGCTGCCTTAGCCAATCTATCAGCTTCAGTATTGCCTTTGATGTCAACGTGACTAGGCACCCAACAAAACACAATATCTATCTGTTGATCAAATCTGGTGTCATATAATTGTAGAATTTTCAAGATGGTGGGAGGAGTTGAATTTCCACTTTTAATTGCTTTAAGGCATGATAGTGAATCTGAGAATATGACATATTTTTTCCTTCTAGTGGATCCAATACCTTCTGAAGCTGATAATAGAGCTTTTGCTTCTGTAGTAAATATGGAACTTTTACCTGGCAGACGATACGTTTTAGTTTTGGAACTAAAGATACTAGCACATGCTACTCTCTCACCATCTTTAGAACCATCTGCATGTGATCTGTATCTCTCTCTCAGTAGACCAAATTCGTGTGTATACACGAGCTAGCTCGTGTCTGCCATTGTATATTCAGTCAGTGAAATATCTACTTCTGGCGGGGCTAACTGCCATGGTGGAGTTGGCAAGAGCTCGTTAGGTAAAATTTGACTAACTTTAATATCAGCTGCTACAAAGTGCGGTTTCATACGGATTCTGAGAGGTGGAATAATCGAGGGTTTCTTTGAACAGAAATCTGCGTACTGAGGGTTGAAAACACAGTTATATGCAGGATTTGAGTGGTTCGAACGCAGTTTTGTGATATATTGCAGCGATAATTTAATTTTCCGAAGTTCTAAAGGAAATTCATCCGCTTCGACATGCAAGCTTTCTTAGGAAATAGACATAAATTGCTATGAATAAAAATTTAAAAAAATAAAATGTATCCTCCAGTAATTATCGGAGGACAGTTCACAAAATACACTGTACAAGCGTCTGGTCCGTCATTCATAATTCAGCCGTCGTCCATTAGAGAATATCCGCGTCCATAATCCAAAGACCTATTCCATATAACAGTATTAGCACCAAATTCAAAAAGACAATCATAGTATACATAAACATAGGCTTGTTTCCTGCAAGAGAGAAGCGGTCAACAGTTTTCAATGATGCCGGAAAGACATCATGATGTTCCAAAAATATCAAATCCGTATCGCTGATCTAAGTTTAAGAACTTTTCAACATACAGAATCAATTTATTGAATAAAATTGGCACCAGACCATGTAGCATTGAATTTTTATCCCACTTGTGCGGGTCAGTAAAAGTTGATGGAACAGCTGATTGGTTATTGTCTTTTCTTGTTCAGCGAGAGTACTCTGTGGGGTTTCCCATTTTGGTAGTATCCCTAACCAGTTCACGCAGTAACAATAATTTGCTACAGAATGTATACTGCCCTGATTGAGTTTTATCTAATATAAATAATTGTGTTTGTATTCCAATGACCTATAGGAACAGGCAAATACAGGACCCCACTCATTGTGTGAATTGGTAACAGGATAATGGATTAAACTGGCTTGTGGACCTCATGTGAATACCAGTTATCCTCTCCTACAAGGAAAGGAAGTTACACCTGGAGGTGGGGAAATCTTATAATCACTGCATGTCTGAGAAAAAACTGTGATATCCTGTTCATTTCTAAGAGGTGGGATGTCCCACCAGTTGTGGGG
Source organism: Hanleya hanleyi (assembly GCA_036873755.1). Taxonomy (NCBI): domain Eukaryota; kingdom Metazoa; phylum Mollusca; class Polyplacophora; order Lepidopleurida; family Hanleyidae; genus Hanleya; species Hanleya hanleyi. The sequence goes on along the minus strand of JAVTVY010022740.1, from coordinate 54,714 downwards.
AAAGGGGTGCCAAACCAGTTATTTGTAGCTTATTTTGAAAAAAACCCCATCTAAAGTGACGTCCCCCGAATTTTATTTTTGTTATTTACCGGGCATGTTTCAGGGCCAGCTCCTTGACTTACTGTACATTAGGGGTTAAGAGTTTCAAAGTTTTTTCAAATATGTTTCCAGTAACAGATCCATATTGCCTTCTGATGAAATGTTTTATAATACTTTTTTATTGTCTTTTAAGGTGGCTATGTATGGTAAAACAAGTCCTTGTTGGTACTGCAGTCTTCACGAATAGTGATGATGGAAAAAATCACAAGGTTGTATTTTCTGGAGAAACCGTGTGGCAACAAACTTCTCCCAACCCAGACCAATGTAGACACACCTCTCTCAGGCTTTGTGTCACTGGAACTGGCTGAGCGACATAGTGTAAGTTGAAGTAAATTATTCATATCTGTTAGAACATGGAACACATTGCCAAGGTTGGCGGCCGTCACTCCCCACCCCCCTTATGAAGGGGAATACAGAAATCACTTTTGTATTGCCTAACTGTACCGTGGAATATATCTCAGATGCTATTTGATCGAATCACACATGAAGATGCTTAGTACCTTACTGATGTGCGTTGTAACATTCTTTTGCCTGTTATGACGATTCTCTCAGAGTTATGGCCCTTCAATATGCTTATCCAGTCCATATTCTGGTTACTAATGACAGGAAAAGTGTGAAACTTACATTGAAGAGTACCAGTATGCTGTGAATGTACACTGCCAGGTTCTATTTACTTCTCCTTTCAATGATCTCCCACCGAGTTTTGAGTCTTTAGCGACAACCTGTAAACTGCTGCATTGTTGTCTGGACTGTATCTTCCTTATTAGTTGATCAATGAGTCTTAACTTACACGAAGATGCTCAGATATCATTCAACTGTTCCATAGAAAGTTGGAAAACTTAATTGATATACTATGAAACCTTTAATTTATGCAAAATCATGAGTGATACATATCGCTGATACCATACCATTCAACTGTTCGATACAAATGTTGGGATACATTATTGATGAATCAAGAGACTTTCAAATCGGGCAGAAGCCTTGGTGGCCATCTTTAATCATATAAATCATTAATGATACCTACTATTCAACTGTTCAATACGAAAGTTCTCATTACCAGCATGCCATGAGAATTATAATTCCTAGGCAAGCTTAACTTGCATCACACATGCATAGGGCCAGGGCCATAGAAAGCCTCATGCAAGATCATTAATGATCCATATCTCGAATACTATTAAACTGCTCACTATGAATCAGGTTTCTGTGGCCTGATAACTTGAGTTATCGAAGAATCGAGAGGTTTTCAGATGCACAGCTTCGTATATAAATTTGAAAAAATATTACCTGTTCTTTGTTAGATCTGTATATCTCGAACCCTATGCTGTTAGTTATCTGAACATAAATGGTCTGATCAGTGATAAATGATCTGAATTTATTGTGTTTTCTTTTAGCCAGTTTTGTTGGGGTCAGTGTTCGACTGCCATAATCATGGAACTGGAATATCTGTATGCTCAACCATACCTGTTTCCTGTATTAATTATTACGATAGCTCGGGCATTCAGAATATACTAATCGTTTTTCATTGTTGGACTTCCAGGTTATGTTTGCAACCAGTTCAAGGGCACACTGTGGTCCAAAGTAAGGAGGGGCATCACTCAGAAATGCCATGATGCAGCAAGGTCCGGTAGAATGCGCCAGAAAACACCAATGAAGAAGCATGATCTCCACCTGTCAGAGGAGCTGGGGGACTCTTCTTCAGCTTCACCCTCATCTGCCGTGGATTTGTCATCTTCTGACGATGACGACAGTCCCCCAAGGAATGCTAAAGGCCATCCCACAACAGGCGGGGAAAGACCAAGACAGATTTTTTTAAACCTTTGAGGGATGAAAAACCATTCTACTTGACACAGACTTTCAATGTGCTTCCAATTTTGTGCTCGGGTGTTTTAAGACATGGTACAATGTATATTTTATGCTGCTAAAGAATAAAAGATGAAATATGGGTGGATTTTGCTTCTGCTGGTGGTTAGTTTAAGGGATGGATGATATTGCAAGAGGAATCCGGACATACTAGACAGTCTGTACAAATGAGATGCCCTTTCAGATAGAAGATGCCCCCTCCCCCATACCCCAGGAATTCCGTACAGATGGTGTTTTGTGCACCCTACTCCGTAATATCCCCATTTGTGGGGATACTGCAGAGTGCTCTGCCCAATTCATTCCCCACTCCCAAATAACTACCCCGAAAATAACCCATTGTTGGTACATTCGGGGGCGACAACCCCACGCCATCCCCACACGTGGGGATATTGTAGGGTTACTGTGGGAATGTTGCCATACCTCTTTGTGGGGTTTTCTGCCCCATATTGGAATTACTGCCCCGCAGATTCCCCACGTGGGGATATTGTGGGGTTTTCTGTCCCATGCTGGAATTACTGTTCCGCAGATTCCCCACCTGGGGATATTGTGGGGTTTTCTGTCCCATGCTGGAATTACTGCCTCGCAGAATCCCCACGTGGGGATATTGTGGGGTTTTCTGCCCCGCAGATTCCCCACGTGGGGATATTATTGGGTTTCCACCCCGCAGATTCCCCACTTGGGGATATTGTGGGGTGTTATGTCCCATGCTGGAAGTACTGCCCCGCAGATTCCCCACGTCGGGATATTGTGGGCTTTTCTGCCCCGCAGATTCCCCACGTGGGATAGTGTGGGGTTTTCTGTACCATGCTGGACTTACTGTAGGAATATTGTGGGTCGATCCCATACCAGCTTTAAATATAGTTCCCCGCATCATCCCCACATGTAGGGAACACGTGGGGCTAAGGTGGGGATAGTGCGGGGATTTAATTCAGCTAAGCAGCATTAAGAAACTCCTTTTCCACGACTAAGTCCAATGTGGGGATTTGGTATCGCTACACATTCCCCACATTGGCTGCCCTACACATTCCCCACGTTATCCCTACACAGCTTACCCGACATAAACCCCACAAATTCCCCAGCGTATTGGTTTGTAAGGGTAAGCCATGGGCAGGTAGGGTTATCAAACCTATCACAGGGCTGTAGCGTTATCAAGCCTATCAGAGGGCTAGTTTTATCAAGCCTATCAGAGGGCAGTCATTCAAGTCATAAGAAACACTCTGATAATTGAAAATCATATCCATCAATAAAAACATTTTTACAGTATTATTGCAGAGACACTAATCTGTGCAGTTGAGCGCCACCAGCCCACAGTACATTTTTGGCACATATTACTTCTGCTATGTTATTTTATTCTCGCGAGACTTACTACCAAGTTGTGTCAATTTGTTGTATTGGTTGTGTGACGTGTCACGTTTTCCCACATGCTGATTGGTGCAAAGGTGCATTCATGCTGTTTAAAGGCTTAGCAGTTGGCTCAGTGAATGGACAACACGAGGTTTTTCCATAATAATAACAGTAGCACTCTCATAGGTTTGATAACCGTAGGCTTTCTAACACGAGTTTGATAGGCTTGGTTACATCTGCTTTCTCAAATTGTTAGCAACACTTGAACTCTAATGCTACGGCTGGTGCAATATTAAGTTATCCTGGCAACGTCTATCCCCAGTCCCACTCCGAATCCACTTGTTCTTTACATGGCTCCGTCTTGTTTCGTCAAATACTCCTGCTATATCTATCAGCAAGCAAGTGTAATTTTCACATCTATCGAATGATTACTTGGTGGTGAAACTCGTTGAATAAAAGATATATTATTTTACGAAACATTGCCATCAGAACCAATAGTACCAGTTGCCTCTTTCGTGTCGAAACGCACACACAACGTTTACAGACATGAATTAACACCGGCGCTCCAGACATGCCACCAACTATTAAGTATGAAATCAGAGATACCAGATTCCCGATTTTCTGTCTCATGATTTCATCTATACTAACCCACAGTATTTTATTTGCTCAAATAAAAGTTTGGTTTGTATGCACATGATGTGCATTGAGGTCCACCATACCTGATGGAAAATTAAAAATCCATATTTCGGCATATCGCGATCACGTGGGCTTGCGAGACCATAGTGAAAGCGAGACGCCATGATGGACTAAGTTGGACGAAGATTCAAAGTGTTGATGACAAGACAGGAGGTGAGAAAACATTGTTGACTGTGCATCATAAGATAATTTGATATGAAATATAACAACGCAATTGTGAACAAGGGAGATTGTTTCGGTTTTGAACTTCTTCCATGTTCAGCTCAGCACGGTGAAACTGTGGACGCACGCTTCGACACGGAAATTGGACATCCCAAGATCAGTACGAGTAAAAGTGACACTTTTAAAGCTCGATCAAGCTAAAAAAGCTCGACGGAACTAAAAAAGCTCGAAATAGCTTGATCCCAAACCTGTTTAGTACTACAGTCGAATAGATGTAAAGCACAGGTCAGTCAATAACTCCGAATTGATTACAAGTCGATTACAAGGAAAATATGTACAGCAATTTTATAAATAAAACCCAATAATTTACTGTACCCTGTAGTGTGGATTCCTCGTTGCTTCCACTTTGATTTAGATTCCCTCTGGAGTACTGAAAACTACAGATTTGGGCCGACAAAATCCCCTCCGGGATATACCCACACACTCGCGATGAAACTGACAGAGAGAACCTCCGTTGTCTATAACCTTCAATGTCTGAATGCCCAGTTACACAGATTTTCTGGTATTTAGAACAACTGAGATTCCACACTAGCTCACAATGTTTTAAATATAAAGCTACCACATGGTCATGCACGTCTGAACCTTATGCTAATTTCATGCTAGCCGGTGAATCACTAATCGAATATCTTCACCAGACTATCATGCCACAGCTGTTAGTATATACACGCAATAACACCTGTACCTCATGTAAGACGACACCAATACAATCATCACGGCAAGTAACATACTAGCCATGTACTGCGTGTAACACGACGCTGGCATAATATGGAACAGTCAAGATGCACAGAATAAACAGCTGGTGCTACCATTATATATTTGCATTAAAAAACTACACTCGATCTGCTGGACCTGAACACAGAGATAAACATCTTACTCCATTTAAAGGGGAACTATGCTGATACCGTTCAAAGGGGATCATCAATTCAAATGAATAATGCCCGTCTGTTAGCTTTGCGATAGCTCCAATGCCAGGTCATGGATTGGAACCAACCTTGAGTATACCTTACCTATGGGACAAAGAGGAACCCTATTCAAATGGTCAAAGATCGAAGTTAATGCGATTGTTATGTTTATGTTATGAGTAAAGTTCAGATATGTGGATTGTGATGGCGAAGAAGAAACCTATCAAGTTTGGCCAAAGGGTATTGTCTGCGTGGTCCGTCTGTCTGTCTTTCATGCTTAGTAACACTATATCTCTTGAAGGATTATTGCTAGGCTTCATCAATTCATGTAAAATATGCAATTGGCGATGGGCCAGAAACCTATTGAAGATGGCTGACCTTGTCCTTTTTCATCGAGGTGATATCTTTTGAAGGATTACGTCTACATTCGTCAAATACATATAACATATGTAACTATTATTAATGAGTGTACCCGATTTTTTTGTGGCCTCGGGTGATTGTGCCTTTGTTTGATTGCAACACCAGGCCTAGGTTCAACCTATAATTCCCAGGATTCAATCGTTAACATAATGAATATATCAAAGGGTGAGGATTTCTAAGCTGTTTAATCAAAGCTTTTTTGTTTGACCTACCTTAGTCTATTTCATCAAGGTCAAACGCAGAGGATTCCTAAGCTGTTTGATTTCAACGCCCGATATAGGTTCAACCAATCCTTTTCAGGAGTAAGTCGCGAACATAACGTAAATATCAAAGGATGAATATTTCTAAGCTGTATACCTAAACCTTTCGATGCAGTTTGACTGCCCTTGGCCTGTTTTATCAAGGACAAATTTTGGTTATTGCAATACCTTGAGGGATGGAGGCTCTCCAAGGCTCACTCACAATACAGTACATATGAAACTGGTAATTGATTAGAAGCACATTTGTTGGCCGAACTTCAGACCATATGTAAATGGTAAATAGATCAATTTATTGAAGAACCTCTATGTTTTCTGTGTCACATTCAGTTCATAACTAGGCTAAAAATGTGTCTTTGAAGTCCTGGTTTGCCTACGGGCGAATATTATAGCCTATAAGGCTATTGTTGTAAGTGTTTCTCTCACCAACATAAAACAGTTCATCGGGCACCGTTTGATGCTTACATGGGATAAACTTCATATGTGTTCTTGTTACATGTACATACTGAAATATCAGTCTCCAATAAATGGTCAATTACATAAAAATGGGTTTATTATTGATTACATTATGCTCCCTTGCCTATTTTGGTATTTTTGCGGCATTTATATCAATGATTTTCTCTTCTAACAAAACTATTCAAACCAAAATTAAATGTTACGCAATATATTGCCAAGTTTTATTATTTTACTGACCCAATAATGGTTTTGTTTTGAGGTGTCATATTTTTGTAACAAGAGAAAATTTTTGGTCATTGACCAAATTACGCAGCGACTCAGCAAAATGGCATATCAATGAAAATTAGAGAAATAAGTTGCAAGAATGAAGCGACCAATAGCTCAATGATGGAGGGAAAACATCCGGATGTTCTATTCGTCAAATCGTTATCACTGACAAGTATATATTAATCCAAAGAAATTACAAATTTGTTTTCTAGACCCATACCGCATGAAAGTCGCTTGGTGGAGATCAGTAACCAGATCGAGATGCAAAGATATCGAGTCTATCAATCAAAGGAAGATAAAAAGCGAAAGTAGGTAACGCTTTCAAATGCTAATTCTGCAACAGAAATATACAAGTAATCATCTGAAAATACCAGTATCCCGTTTTCACACACTTATAGAGGTGAAAAATATTACTAACGCAATTCTGGTTCATGGTAGTTATTCATGTTCCTAGGCAAATGGTAAACGAAAAATGGTGTTTTCTACAACGTATCACCAGATACTATCACAATAACGAATATATCAGTATGCAGAATTGAGGTTCCTGTCTCTCCTAAATCGAAATCTTGAAGCGTCATGTATCTCCATGCAGAGTTTGAAATTTGTACCGTCCTCTTCGCCTAATGGCATTTTGCTATCAATTGGGATGTTCCTCGCCAAATTCGAGGGAGGCAGAGGGGAAAGGTAATCTAGTTTCCACAATAAGCCATATATAATAAAGAGGTCTTAACGATCTGATCAAAGGTATTGAATATCAATGGGTGTAGGATTATCTAAAGCGTACACGGATATGTGATGGTGATTCGAATTATCCATTGATATCGTCTAATCTCTATTCATCGGAAGAGTTAAATGTTACATATGACATTTCACGATACAAAAACAAGGAAGTAACTACCTCGAATTCATGTTATATACATTGTTTACCTGGCTCAGGTGCTAACAGTGTAATGGGATACGGGTATTTTGATTATTGGTAAAACGATACAGCTATTTCTGCTTTTCAAGTTGTATAACTCGGTCATACGAAACCTCAGTGACCATGAGAAATGCAATATGCTAATTTTAGCCCACTTTCATCACGTTTGTGATTATCAATTGCACAAAATAGAATATCCGCCATTAACACCTGAGCCAGGTATGCATAACATGAACACGAGAAAGTTTCTTCCTTGTAAGAATGGTCTTCGTGAAATTTCTTATGCGATATCAATGTATATCTCAGGCAATGTTTTGTTAGAATTACCCCACATGTCCAGGTTCGCGATTGTTTTCAATCTCGCTTTCCAATGTACCGTAATCCATTCTTGCTCATGAAATATGGATGTCAGAGAAGGTGTTCATGAAATCTCTAGTTTTACGAATGAAACGGATGCATCGGAATACGTGTCTGACAACACGGCTATATTCATCTGAGAGATATATTAACATCGTAGTCGATGATCATATCGCTACAATGAAAATATCTCCATCGGGAGTAAATTAGCGATCAACATCATCAAGATACTTCTAGGGATTGCGTGCCAACATGCTACGAGATAACGCATGAAACTCAACCCACAAGCTAGCATTTATCGCTAGCTCTGTTTCCTACCTTTTTGCAAATTGAGATCGAAAGTGCTTGCACAATATCATAGCACATTCCGCCCAGTTATCTCATAAATAACTTTATTTGTAGACATTGATAGGCTAATGATAATAATAATGATGATAATAATAATAATAATTTTATTTTATACTATACGGTCCATATTTATGCAAAGTGACAAGAGATTGAATGCAGCAATACCACTTCCTTCTGTGGTTAGTGGCACAGTCGTATTTGGACATTTCTTCCCATCTGGATAGGAGTACCTTGACATCACAATTGAGCAGTTTCCGTGTTACGGAGTTGTCACTATATTCAATTCGTTTCCTGAAACTGAACAGATTTTCTCAACAGTTCTCCGAATGAGGGAACCCCGTTAATAACGAACATAAAACTAGCAATCCAATCTCGTCTTTAATTTATAAACCTTCTAAATGAATTGTTGTTAATCATTCTCAGACTGTTGAAAACACCAAAGTTGGCACCAATGGATATTTCAACAATAGGAGCAAACAATGCTTTGTTCACCTTATTTGTACAGGCATGAAACTTTCTCAACAGAACTTCTGACGTTCAATATCATTACTGTCAGAAAGACCGTTATCAGAATTGAGCAGGTAGGTTTAAGAATCAAAATAATGTAAATAGATACCACTTAACCTCACCGGAGGCGGAATAAAGGCATTTTAGCATTTATGTTTAAATACCATACACTCGATGTTCTTGGTGTTAAAAGGTATATCACGATCCAGTAACATTTGTAACGCTTTGGCAAACGGGTACATAAGGCACATATCATCAGCATAAGCTCATATAAGATGATTAACAGACAGGTCACCAATATTGCACTCAACTTTAGCAACAGACAGGTATACGTCTAGATCATGCATATAGATAGAGAATAAAAAAGGTGGCAATATCCCACCCTGTCTAACACCATTACTAGACACACTAAACAAATCTGAGCACACAGAGCCCCATTTAACAGCCAAATGTTGCACACAGCACTAAACATATACCATATTAACAAAACACATAGGAACCTTGCGGTGTTTCTTGAGAAGGTTTAGTGATTGAATCTATCGAATGCTTTGCTAGCCTCCAAGGAACAAACAAATACAGAGCTACCACTGGTACGATATAAACTAACAGCCTCCTATAACACATAGATAGTCTGGACAATTACGAACTGAGAGTCAGTAGTTTTGAGTTCAGCTTCACATTTCCGCATTATTATCATTTCTATAATCTTGGAAGTTACAGTGGCAACAGCAGTGGGCCCATATTTGCTCGACTTGACACCATCTCCAGATTTCTTTTTAACAATAGGCGAGTCAAGCACATGTCTAAGTTCTCTAGGAAGACATCCGTGGGAGATACACATAGATATCTGGAATATAAAACTGGGGACGCAAACTTCAAAGGTTCAGCGGATAGACCGTCAAGTCTGGACGATTCGGTAGCCTTAATCTCAATAACATCACGAAATGGATCAGGTGATGTGAAGTCGTCCGTCGGTATAGTATTCCTGTAGTCGGGCAAAGCTTTCAGGACGTCTGTTATGCAGGGTCAGTGTTAACAGAGTTCAAAATGGTGCACAAGTTCTCCTTCCACAAAACAAAAACACACAATATCAGCCTATCTCTCTGTGGCCTCGATCTTAGAGACATAGTTTTAGAGTTAGCAGTTATGAATTCCTTCCAGAAATCTGCTTGCGACGAAGCGTCTTTTTGCTATAGAAAATGCTTTGTCTTACCGCATTGAATGAATACCATTGATCAGATTGTTATTATGGCATGTATTGGACACCAGATTAACCTTCCCTCACTGCCTCCCTGGAATTTGGAGACGAACAACTCACACTGATAGCAAAATAAGTTTGAGTGAAGGGGAACAGGACGGAACAGATTTCAATCTCTCTGCGTGAAGAAACATGACCAAATAAAATTTCTATATAGGACGAGACAGGAGATAGGTGCCTACATTCTGGATCTAGATACCTTCGTTAATATGGTAGCATCTTGTCATACGTTGCAAAAACACCATGCTCCTTTATCATTTGCCTAGCTACACGAATAACCACCATCACCATCAACCAGAATTAGTGCGTTAATAATATTGTTCAACTCTCTAAGTGTGTCAGATCGGGATAAAGTTACTTCCCATCTGATTACTTGTATATTTCTATTGCAGTTATCAGAGAATCAGAAAGACTTTGCATTACTTATTTTAGGTTTTTATCTCCCTATAATGATGGCAGATGATATGTAGACAACTTTTATCAGTACCTGTATCACCATTTTCAGGAACAAAAAAGTTTGGATTTTATTTTAAACGAGCCACCGATTTTGAAAGGACATTAATTTGTTGCTAGAGTGTGTGCCATTCTCGTCGTTTCTCTGTAGTATTCAGCGATTTCCAACACAGTCTCCCCCCCACTCCGAGCCCCAAATATCTCAGTTTCTTCTGGATTTAGCGTAGGAATCCTCAGCTTTTGATATATTAATTCTGTTCACGATTAACCCCAGAGAAAGTTAGGGTAAAACTAGGCTGGATGCTGAAATCAAACAACGGCACAGGCATAGTGAATTATGCATCACCTTTGATAGACCTATGTCTTATATGAATACACCTATTCTAGCCCTATCTGGCCTGGGCTTTTTGAGACCTGTCCTGTCCTGGGGAGAGGGGGGGGGAGGGGAATGGCCCCCTATAATTATTTGTCTTATCCTTTGACCTAGGGAGCTGAAACTTACCACACTATACCCTTGGGTCAAGCTCTAGCAGAAAATGTAAAAAAATCGAACATGGCCGCTTTGGTGACATCGTAGTGACGTCATTTTGGAAAACGGCTTTTTTGGTCGATTTTTCGGTCGGATTTTCCGAATTTTTTATTTACGCAATTTCTCCGCAAAAACTGCATGATAAATTAGTAAATATTAATGTGATGTGAAATAAAATAGTTTTGGCCCACTTTTCATCGCAGAAAAGCAGAAAGTTTGAAGAAATATGACAAAAACATCACTTTTCTGGTACCCCACGTGGCCGCCATCTTGAAGTTACCAATGATCCTCTGCTGGGGGGTTATGCAAATAGGTTCAAAATGACCCCAATATAATAAAATATAAAGTCAATGAGTTTCAGTGCTCCAATATCTGTCGTTCCGGAGATAGCGCAGAAAGTTGATAGGGGGGCCATTTGGCTCCCCCCCCCCCGAGGCCAGGTAGGGTTAATAGATTGTCGGAAGATAAACATTTGAAAGCCCCTTCCTCTGCGAACCAGAAGTTATATAGTCAATCTCCTTGCTTCGGATGATCCATATATAAACGATCTTTGTAAAGGATATTACCACCCTCCTCTCCCCTCATTTCAATGGACTAGAGGGAAACCAAGGATAGTCCACCTGGAATATAATATAGTATGACAAGAGGGACGATCACTAATTTGACATAACCTTCCTTGAAAGTTTCCTAGTTAAGTATTTCACATAACGTCTCCTAAAGTTGCTGAAATTGTATGATAAATGTCTCACACTGTCGGTAAATACGATCGTGCGTACAACGTCTCCGGCGCCACGTTTCGTAATTGTGCTTAATTCCTGGTGTCAGGGTTCTAGAAAACGAATTGGGAATTCATTTGGATTAAAGAAATTATTTGTCAGCGATAAGGATTTGACGAATAGAACATCATTTATGCTTTGACTTCATCACTGAACTATTGAACGCTTCTCTCGTGCAACTTGTTTCTCTAATTTGCATTCACGCAGCTGTCCGTTAAGTCTCGCAAAATGTGGATAATATCCCTCTAAAGATTACTGCCAGCTAGTTCCTTACATGTATGAATATTGAAGGGCCCACTTTTCCACCATGTCCATATGATACAGTCAAGGACCAGTTATCTATGGAGAAACAATGGAACAAGTCGCACGTAATATTCCCACATATCTGTCTATCTAAGTGGAAGTGATCGTTTCCTTGTCGGGAAAGACAGGATTCCATTTCATCCCATCACGCATTTTATTGCGACACCCATCACCGATTGTTAAGATATATCTCAATTTTTTTGCCACCGAACAGATAACCTACATATAGTGAAATTGTCCTGGATGACATCCACACATCTTTTGTGGATCTGAGCAACAACGACAATATACCTGACTACGGATAACAGACACAGAACTGTAAATTGAGAATATACTGGTTCAATCTTCAACCCTATCATTTTTACATTTTCTGGTTAAGCTCGGCCCAAGGGTATAGAGTGATAAATTTGAGCTCCTTAGCTCAAGGGGTAAGAAAACTATTTAGCCCCCAGGCCTGGACAGGTCCCAAATCACCCAGGCCAGATAGTTGACAGTACTTACAACTGTGAACGCTGTGCATGTTTGGACTTCGAGTGTACATGTGAAGTTTGCATAGAATTACAACGCATATAAGGGAAGTGGGAAGAGGTGCCGACATACTGAAAGAGCCACATGACATGACCTTACAGGCTAGTCTTTTGAGTTAAATGCCGTCATTTACATCTGACGACGATACAGCTCACCAATCTCCAATGTACGAGTTGTCACAGCGAAACAGCTCACCAATTACCAGTATACGAGTTGTCAGAGCATTTCCATCATAGCTCTCTAGATTTGTATCTGATACCGCTTATGCCGGTGCTAGGGGCCGTGTGGTCATATCATCCAAGTTGCCACATGAACAGGTACAATAAAAGCGTGCCTGAGATACAACACATATCACGAATCGTTAGATTCTTGGTATGTGCTTTAGAATAGGTTAGCCAGAAGACTATTCTGTGAAGTCATGTGACGCAGTCAGTATGTCGGCACCTCTTCCCACTTCCCTTATATGTGTTGTAATTCACAGTATAGTCTTCTGGTTAATCTATTCTAAAGCACATACCAAAAATCTAACGATTCGTGATATGTGTTGTATCTCAGGTACGCTTTTATTGTACCTGTTCATGTGGCAACTTGAATGATATGACCACACGGCCTCTAGCACCGGCATAAGCGGTATTAGATACAAATCTAAAGAGCTATGATGGAAATGCTCTGACAACTCGTATATTGGTAATTGGTGAGCTCTGTCGCTGTGACAACTCGTGCACTGCGGATTGGTGAGCTGTATCGTCGTCATATGAAAATGACGGTATTTAACACAAAAGACTAGTCTGTAAGGCTCGATTATTTTACATCCAAATATTCGAGATCATATTTTTTAATACTGAAATATAGGATGGATGGTTGATTAAAATGTGCTTTCTGATTGATTTTGGTATTGTTTATAAGCATGTATAGGGAAGATTTTATCTTGCTACAAAAACCTGACACCACTGGCTCCATCAAATATTCAAACAAAATAATTTTGACGACGTTGCTACAAGGGAAAACCCGCAATATAAATGCCTCTAAATTACACAAATAGGTCAGAGAGGATATTTTAATTACTAATAAATCTATTTTTAGGCAATAGACCATTTATTAGAGTATGATATTTTAGACTGTAAACTTAGACATATATAATTTTGCAGGCTCAATGTGGGAACAAATCTACTTTATTACCATCACACACGACGGAGTTTAGCCCACGGTACATATCCTTTAAAAACAAGAAAATTTATGCATGAAACATTTTGGAGATATGTAATTACTCTATTTACAGGCTGGCATGCTATATATCCGCACTAATCCCCATCCTCTCATGTTTGCCCTCTCCCATAGCGCCATTTACAAAGCAGGTTATGCAGCAGAGATGGCGTGCCAATCCTAGCGTGGTGTGCCTCACTTGCACAATGCCTAAGCTTGTATTACACAAGGCTGTAATGGAGTTGCTTCGACGAGAAACCAGCGTTCAGTTATAAGAGTAGGCACCCCATTGCGAATAGTCCTTTCAATGTCTATTGCTTCTGACGATTGGCTCAGACCACGCGAGGGTAGTGTTCTTTTAGCAGCACAAACATAAGATCACATCGGGCTTGGAATTACATGAAATATTAGGTCATTCCTTCATGTGAGGGGTCACGGCAGGTATTTCTAGATTCTTCTCTCAATGTGGCGTGTCTGCCTTAGTGAAATTGGAGAGAAATATCTATATTCAACTGATACATCTGGCCTAGCTAAAACAGGAACGGTCTCGGAGAGAAATACTAAACTGACATATCTGAAATGACTGTCTTGGATAACAACAATCTATCTGTCCAAGGGGACTGCCCAATTAAACTGGTAGTAGAAGATGAAATATAGGTGCTGCCCAGAAAAAAATGGTATAAAGCTGCTTTTGGTGTCAAACAAAGCAGAATTTGGAGTAGAATAATATATCCAAAATCCGCAAAAATCCTCTTTGGAGAATTTTTTTTATAAGTGTTTCAATATTTTGTACATTTTTGCATGTTTTTTGTATGGAAAAGGTAAAAAGTAAGGATTTTATGTGACTTTTGGCGGTTCATTCACCTTCAAAGAAGAAAATGCAAAGTCTAAGTTTCTGAGAATTGTTACTTTACTGAGAACTAAAATAATTATTACCGCATTACTTCGGATATAAGCCCCCCCCCCCCCGCAATGCCATGGAAGATTCCACTCAGAAATAGGGGTGGGCTTATGCCCGGGAAAGGGCCAGAACATGTTTGAAAAAATAATTCTGGAGCTGTGGATTGGCCCTGCACAATTCTCATGCAAGTTTACCTCTAATTAACTACTGAAACACAATTTCTTCATTAGTGTCAACATTATCTTCGTCGACAAGGGTAACTTCCTCGGTATTTTGACAACTTTCTCCTCTGCAGACTCCACAGGCTGTTACACATTTCAGTCCATGTTAACGACAAAAGCAACTGTTATTGCCACATGGATTTTTGGCAGAAAGTTTGCATTTACATCTTACAAAACGTCAGTAAGCTCTCTGGTGCTGCATCCAAGTCTGTCAGGACTGGTGTTAGTATGGTATCAGCAAGTTTCCAACCCCATTGCATCGGATCCAGGTCATTGTTTGTGAGCTTAAACCAAAGTATGACTTGCAAGTGAACCCGTGAACTGTGACAATATGCTGCTCTTTCTGTAGGTGGAAGCTTCTGTGGATCAATTGATGTTTTGCTTCTCGACATCATCTCCATGTATTTAGCGTACCGTAGACTGCTCTGCCTCCATATAAGACAACATATACCCGGATACCAGCTTTGCCAATCTGTTCCACTGTCGCCTCAGGATCGGTCATCAAGAAGGATATCTGCTGCAATTCTTCTGATTGTTTTATCTTCTTCAAAAAACTGGTTTTGCCATGCCCATATGTGGCAGAGATTGTATCTCAACCACTCTACGCATGGATGAACAGGAGATGGGATGTTACTACTTTGCCAGCTCTGTTAACAAGGTCTTGAACTTTCCACACCTTCAAACCTTTCTTCGACCTCTTTGCCTCTGAATGGAAGTATATATCAGCCATATTCTGGTTCCAGTGGTACATCAAGAAGACAAGTACATCTCGCTTCTCCTATTTGTCTCGCAAATTGAAGGACACATTCCACTATCATTGTGTCAGCATCTCCAGTACTGTTGTGCACGATCTGACCATCAGCTTCCAAGCATCGACTCAGCATTTTGATGAACTGACTTTTGTTCTTCTCATTCGAGAGAAAGGTCTGCTGGTCACTGTGAACCTTCGTATATTCACTAAGCTGAATATCAGCACATGTTTTTCCAACTCTTCGCTGGTGCTCGTGATCTTTAATTGACGCACCCTGTTCGTAGTCGTCAAACACGATGCAACAGTCGCCATACCTTGCACGCACATAGTTGACATTTGGCATCGTTATGTCTTTGTATGTCACCTTCTTCTGCCATTTCACTCTATGAATAAGGGCCCCGCCATCAAGAACATGCATAGCTTGCGCCTTTTCTGCAGACGGTTGCACAGCATTCCCGAGGGCTACTGCTAGTTGTGCCTTTACAGGTTTACGCATAAAATTGTCCTTTAATAGTGAAGTTGGTATTGCTGTAAGCTCATAGCCAAAGTATGGGGCCATGTCTTCCTGTCTCTGTACAATAGCTATCAGGCGATAAAACAGATGATTTGGGTGGATATGAACTTTCTGTTTATCAACCTGGATTCTGGATACAGATGATCTAAAGACCGAACTTGATCACTTCTTTTAATAGATGCTTCTACGACGTTCATATTGTCGAGCTTCTTCTGGATGTGTGCCCCAACCGCCTCTGTCTTTTTGCAGTTTACGCCATCATCATCAGATGCCGTTAAACCAGAAGAGAAGTGAGTGTAGAAGCAGATGACACGGATGTACTTGTCCTCTTGATGTACCACTGGAACCAGAATATGGCTGATATACTTCCATTCAGAGGCAAAGAGGTCAAAGAAAGGTTTGAAGGTGTGGAAAGTTCAAGACCTTGTTAACGAAGCTGGCAAAGTAGTAACATCCCATCTCCTGTTCATCCATGCGTGGAGTGGTTGCGACACCATCTCTGCCACATATGGGCATGGCAAAACCAGTCTTTTGAAGAAGATAAAACAAGCAGATATGCTTTTTGATGACCGACCCTGAGGCGACAGTGGAACAGATTGGCAAAGCTGGTATCCGGGTATATGTTGTCTTATATGGAGGCAGAGCAGATGATTCTTTGAACAGTCTACGGTACGCTAAAAACATGGAGATGGTGTCGAGAAGAAAAACATCAATTGATCCACAGAAGCTTCCACCTACAGAAAGAGCAGCATATTTTCACAGTTTGCGGGTTCATTTGCAAGTCATACTTTGGTTTAAGCTCACAAACGATGACCTGGATCCGATGCAATTGAGTTGGAAACTTGCTGATACCATTCTAACACCAGTCCTGACAGACATGGATGTGACACCAGAGAGCTTACTGACGTTTTGTAAGATGTAAATGCAAACTTTCTGCCAGAAATCCATGTGGCAATAACAGTTGCTCTTGTCGTCAACATGGACTGAAATGTGTAACAGCCTGTGGAGTCTGCAGAGGAGAAAGTTGTCAAAATACCAAGAAGGTTACCCTTGACGACGAAGATAATGTTGACACTAATGAAGAAATTGTGTTTCAGTAGTTAATTAGAGGTAAACTTGAGCCAACTCACAGTTCCAGAATTATTTTTTGGCCCTTTCCCGGGCATAAGCCCACCCCTGGTTTTGAGTGGAATCTTCCATGAAGGGGGCGGGTGGGGGAGAGGAGGGGAGGGCTTATACCGGAAGTAATGCGGTAATAACTATTTTAGTTCTCAGTAAAGTAACAATTTTCAGCAACTTAGACTTTGCATTTTCTTCTTTGAAGGTGAACGAACCGCCAAAAGTCATATAAAATCCTTACTTTTTTACCTTTTCCATACAAAAACATGCAAAAATGTACAAAATATTGAAACACTCATAAAAAAAATTCCCCATAGAGGGTATTTGCGGATTTTGGATATGTTGTTCTATGGCACATTCTGCTCATATGGTGTAAAAATCATCTTTATGCCATTTTTCCCCCGGTCAAAATGCCCAACAACCAGACTAAATATGAGTCGTCGGTCTCGAAGTAGAAACTAAAAGGAGAGAAAATTAGAAATGGCATTCCGTCTTCGTCAAAAGGAGAAAAGTTAATGATGGGGCGTATCCTTCGCAGAGCATGTTTGGACTTCGAGTGTACATGTGAAGTTTGCATAGAATTACAACGCATATAAGGGAAGTGGGAAGAGGTGCCGACATACTGAAAGAGCCACATGACGTCACAGTATAGTCTTCTGGTTAATCTATTCTAAAGCACATACCAAAAATCTAACGATTCGTGATATGTGTTGTATCTCAGGTACGCTTTTATTGTACCTGTTCATTTGGCAACTTGGATGACATGACCACACGGCCCCTAGCGCCGGCATAAGCGGCATTAGATATAAATCTAAAGAGCTATGATGGAAATGCTCTGACAACTCGTATATTGGTAATTGGTGAGCTCTGTCGCTGTGACAACTCGTGCACTGCGGATTGGTGAGCTGTATCGTCGTCATATGAAAATGACGGTATTTAACACAAAAGACTAGTCTGTAAGGCTCGATTATTTTACATCCAAATATTCGAGATCATATTTTTTAATACTGAAATACAGGATGGATGGTTGATTAAAATGTGCTTTCTGATTGATTTTGGTATTGTTTATAAGCATGTATAGGAAAGATTTTATCTTGCTACAAAAACCTGACACCACTGGCTCCATCAAATATTCAAACAAAATAATTTTGACTTGAGGTTGCTACAAGGGAAAACCCGCAATATAAATGCCTCTAAATTACACAAATAGGTCAGAGAGGATATTTTAATTACTAATAAATCTATTTTTAGGCAATAGACCATTTATTAGAGTATGATATTTTAGACTGTAAACTTAGACATATATAATTTTGCAGGCTCAATGTGGGAACAAATCTACTTTATTACCATCACACACGACGGAGTTTAGCCCACGGTACATATCCTTTAAAAACAAGAAAATTTATGCATGAAACATTTTGGAGATATGTAATTACTCTATTTACAGGCTGGCATGCTATATATCCGCACTAATCCCCATCCTCTCATGTTTGCCCTCTCCCATAGCGCCATTTACAAAGCAGGTTATGCAGCAGAGATGGCGTGCCAATCCTAGCGTGGTGTGCCTCACTTGCACAATGCCTAAGCTTGTATTACGCAAGGCTGTAATGGAGTTGCTTCGACGAGAAACCAGCGTTCAGTTATAAGAGTAGGCACCCCATTGCGAATAGTCCTTTCAATGTCTATTGCTTCTGACGATTGGCTCAGACCACGCGAGGGTAGTGTTCTTTTAGCAGCACAAACATAAGATCACATCGGGCTTGGAATTACATGAAATATTAGGTCATTCCTTCATGTGAGGGGTCACGGCAGGTATTTCTAGATTCTTCTCTCAATGTGGCGTGTCTGCCTTAGTGAAATTGGAGAGAAATATCTATATTCAACTGATACATCTGGCCTAGCTAGAACAGGAACGGTCTCGGAGAGAAATACTAAACTGACATATCTGAAATGACTGTCTTGGATAACAACAATCTATCTGTCCAAGGGCACTGCCCAATTAAACTGGTAGTAGAAGATGAAATATAGGTGCTACCCAGAAAAAAATGGTATAAAGCTGCTTTTGGTGTCAAACAAAGCAGAATTTGGAGTAGAATAACATATCCAAAATCCGCAAAAATCCTCTTTGGAGAATTTTTTTTATAAGTGTTTCAATATTTTGTACATTTTTGCATGTTTTTTGTATGGAAAAGGTAAAAAGTAAGGATTTTATGTGACTTTTGGCGGTTCATTCACCTTCAAAGAAGAAAATGCAAAGTCTAAGTTTCTGAGAATTGTTACTTTACTGAGAACTAAAATAATTATTACCGCATTACTTCGGATATAAGCCCCCCCCCCTCCCCACCGCAATGCCATGGAAGATTCCACTAAGAAATAGGGGTGGGCTTATGCCCGGGAAAGGGCCAGAACATGTTTGAAAAAATAATTCTGGAGCTGTGGATTGGCCCTGCACAATTCTCATGCAAGTTTACCTCTAATTAACTACTGAAACACAATTTGTTCATTAGTGTCAACATTATCTTCGTCGACAAGGGTAACCTCCTCGGTATTTTGACAACTTTCTCCTCTGCAGACTCCACAGGCTGTTACACATTTCAGTCCATGTTAACGACAAAACTTGAGCCAACCCACAGTTGCCGGAAGTAATGCGGTAATAACTATTTTAGTTCTCGGTAAAGTAACAATTTTCAGCAACTTAGACTTTGCATTTTCTTCTTTGAAGGTGAACGAACCGCCAAAAGTCATATAACATCCTTACTTTTTTACCTTTTCCATACAAAAACATGCAAAAATGTACAAAATATTGAAACACTCATAAAAAAATTCCCCATAGAGGGTATTTGCGGATTTTGGATATGTTGTTCTATGGTACATTCTGCTCATATGGTGTAAGAATCATCTTTATGCCATTTCCCCCCCGGTCAAAATGCCCAACAACCAAACTAAATATGAGTCGTCGGTCTCGAAGTAGAAACTAAAAGGAGAGAAAATTAGAAATGGCATTCCGTCTTCGTCAAAAGGAGAAAAGTTAATGATGGGGCGTATCCTTCGCAGAGTAAAAAGTCAAACTGACCTATCTGACATACTTGAACCTAAATACCGGCATTCAAAAGTGAGAAACTGAGAGGAAAATCCAACTGACGTATCTGCCATGAACACCTTTTGGAATTTCATTCTGTCTACCAAAGGAGGGTACTCAGTATGGCTTGCATATCTGAAGGAATTACATTCTGCTACAGAAGGGGGTACTCAATACGACTTAGCTGTCTGGATACAAAATAGGACAGAAATAATAAAGGAGCTCTTTCTTGTAAGGATCTTGAATAAAGAGTTCGCTCAACCCACAAGACACACACGTTCTGGCTGTATATTATGTTAGGATAGCCATCCTGGAACATTTCAAGAGTGGGCCTCATGTACAATTGTGGTATATAATTTTTACAAGCCAATGTTTGTATAGGGGAAAGCTCAGGATAATTCTCTAATTTGAAAGATATGGTCTGGGATATATCATGGTATGTAGTATGGGGTGAGATGTATTATTTTCGATAACTGTTTTGTTGTCCAATAAACAAAAGATATTCACACTATGCAATAGTACTTGACATATTCTTGAAGTTTAGCAGGGCTAATAAATCCAAATTCACCATGCCTTATATCTGTAATAATCTACCCTTGTGAGAATAATAACGATCGGTAAGAAGTATGCCATTACCACGACACTCGCGATAAAGTGTTTGGTGGACGCTGCTGCATCAATTTACGTGATATCAGCATTAAGATATAAAAACCATATGTGAAGTGGTATGTTGATTCTGGAACAGATTGGAATGAATTTTCATAGTTCACTGACCATGAGATTCATTACACTATGGCACCTGATGGTATCGTCACAAAAAGAGGATATTATTCAGTCGAAAGGAAGGATAGATTAGTCAGTTGCATCATCGTCATCATTAAAATCGAAACGATTTCTGAAATATTCACAATTGTCAGCCATGCACAGGCCTCAAACTGACAAGTGTATTCAGTCGTCAAGAGCAGCCAGTGGGGGGCGGTGACAAATATCAAATTCAACGAGAGCTTTTGGTGATGAATCATGGATCATCAATTCTGGATGAAGAGTGTCATTTTTTATATTCCATCCATGATCAACGGGGTATTATATGGCCTTTGTATGTGAAGAATTGTCAGATGTGGGTGGAGCCCTTGATTCCTTTGCTTCTGCTGACAGGACTTTCAAAACATGGCACTGTCGACGTGATACCACCCTTCTGTGTACTAGACCGGATACAAATGTCTCACATGACTTTCCAGTGCTGGGTACTGCTGATGCGTTTGCCTAGTAACCCCTTTTTGTCCCCCGCCGCAACGCGACTTTAAAATGGTTCTTGCTTCTTTGTGTCCGTGGATGTCCGTGTACGTCCGTGCATGTCTGTTCAAAGCGATAACTTCCTAACGCTTTGTTGGATTCTTCCGAAATTCAGAATACGCATTCCTTGCGACAAGACGCCAGTCCGTATTGCATTTCAGCAACATCTGCCTGAAGGTGGCGCAACTAGTTCTTGCTTCTTTGTGTCCGTGGATGTCCGTGTACGTCTGTGCATGTCTGTTCAAAGCGATAACTTCTTAATGCTTTGTTGGATTCTTCCGAAATTCGGGATACGCATTCCTTGCGACAAGACGCCAGTCCGTATTGCATTTCAGCAACATCTGCCTGAAGGTGGCGCCACTAGTTCTTGCTTCTTTGCGTATGTGGATGTCCGTGTACGTCTGTGCATGTCTGTTCGAAGCGATAACTTTCTAACGCTTAGTTGGATTCTTCCGAAATTCGGCATACGCATTCCTTGCGACAAGACGCCAGTCCGTATTGCATTTCAGCAACATCTGCCTGAAGGTGGCGCCACTGGTTCAAAATGGATCTTGGTTCATTGTGTCCGGGGATGTCAGTTTGAATTCTTTACAAGCGATAACTTCCAAATGCTTTGTCGCATTCTCCCGAAATTCGGCATACGCATTCCTTGCGACAAGACATTGGTTCAGCCGCTGCTATTGCATTTCAGCAACATCTGCCTGAAGGTGTCGCCACTGGATCTCGCTTCTTCATGTCCATTCCTGTCCGTGGATGTCTTTGCAAGTGATGTTCTTTGCAAGCGATAACTTCCAAATGCTTTGTTGGATTCTCCAGAAATTCAGCATACGCCTTCCTTGCGACAAGACACCGGTCGCCGGTTTCAGCAACATCTGCCACCGAGTTTCTCTTCTTCTTGTCCGTTCCAGTTAAAATGGGCCTTCAATTTTGCTATGAAATCATTCTATTCCACATCATATGATTTACCCTAAAGCTTTTGCATGAATCATATTTTATTTCAGAAGTATAATATGAAATAACTGGCGGGGAAATCCCCGCAGTACTGAATCCCTGTTTTTTGAATTTCGTGTCATCTTAAACGAAGGACAACATTTCCTTCAATTTTGCTATCAAATAATTGCATTCCACATCAGATGATTTACCCTAAAGCTTCTGCGCGAACCATTTGTGTCCACACATGTAACTTACTATATTAATTACAACTGAGTTCCCAAAGTTCGGGTGCACACTGTGCATATGATCAATTTCCTGAATTGAACTGAATTCAACCTTGCTGGTCTTCAGACTGACAGATGATGGTATGCAGTTGTCAGTGCGATTGTTCATGTACAGGGAGCTTTCTATGACTTTCAAGTCAGCACACCACCACTACCCTCAATGAGAGCATGTCCCCACCCCCAGGGTGCCAAGCCGTTCCCTCTATCCCCCAAACTAGCCCTCGCCCGACCTTCATATATTGTGTTTGGGTATAATTCTGCCACCGTCAATGAATTGCAACCCCAAAAGGCTTCGGTTTATCAGGCACAGACCCATGTTTTTACCCCTCGGCCAATTTTGGCCATGGGGTATTGTCATCGTCTTGTACGTTCGTCTGTCCGTACGTTCGTTCATGAGCGAGATAGCTGGAAAGCTGTTCCGGTGATGAATTCCAAATTTGGTATGCTTATTTACCTAGTCAAGGACCAGAAGC
The DNA here is from genome assembly GCA_036873755.1 of Hanleya hanleyi. NCBI lineage: Eukaryota > Metazoa > Mollusca > Polyplacophora > Lepidopleurida > Hanleyidae > Hanleya > Hanleya hanleyi. The sequence continues at coordinate 31,442 of JAVTVY010022740.1, read as the reverse complement.
CTATTGAATTGGGACCTGATTGGGTGGGAACCTTAGCGGCCATCTTTAGTTTCATGCAAAATGGATAATGATCCATATCTCGAAAACCATTGAACTGTTCAATACGAAATTTGATATACATCATCGATACATCAAGCAACTTTCAACGAATTACCAAACAGGCTTTTCTGATTAGCTGGAAACTCTGGAGGCCATCTTCAATTTATGCGAAATCGATAATGATACATATTTCGGTTACCATTCAATTGTTTTATATCAAAGTTGGTATACATCATCGATACATCCAGATACTTTGAATCGGGACCTGATTGACCGAAAACCTTGGTGGCCATCTTTCATTTATGCAAAATCATTAATGATCTCTATTTCTGATTCCGTTGGAGTGCTCCGTGTAAAATCTGGTATACATCATTGATGCATCAAGAGACTTGCGATGAATGACAGATCTGGTTTCTCTGATTGGGCGGAAATCTTGGCGGCCATCTTTAATTTATTCAAAATCTTTCATGATGTTTATCTCTGATACCATTTAAATGTTCTATACGAAACTTGGTTTACAGCATCCATGTATGAAGAGACTTGCATTAATGGATAACCACATTAGTTCCTCTGAGTGGCGGGAAGGATGGGCAGCCATCTTTAATTTATGCAAAATCATTAACGAGCTCTATCTCTGCCACTGTTCAAATGCTCAATGTAAAATTTGGTATACATTATCGATGCATCAAGAGATTTGTGGAATGACTACCGGTTTCTCTGATTGGATGGAAACCTTAGGGGCCATTTCTAATTTGTTTTTGGCCAATAACTTGAGAACTGCATGCTTATCGGATTCTTCTCAAATTTAGCATGCATGTACCATGCCAGGAGATGTTGCATGGGATTGCCTTTCACTCACTTGCACTTACAGGTGGCGCCACCTGGTGGCAAAATCCCAATTTGTCTCCGTGTAATACCATGACCTAAGATGCCGCTTGAGATTGCATTTCGCGCCACTTGCGCCTATAGGTGGCGCCATCAGGTGTTAAAATCAAAATTTGTTTTCAGTCATTAACTTGAGAACTGCTCATCGGAATCTCAAATTTAGCATGCATGTATCATGCCAGGAGATGTTGCGTGCCCAAGAAAACTACCATAACAATATAGAAACTGAATTAGACTCAAATAAATCTACTAACCCAAAATTTTATTGGAAAAAACTCAACCAAATTATGAATAGATCAGAAAATAGAGAAATCCCACCGTTAGTGAATATAGATGCTGATGGGAACGAACAAATTGTGGAAGATTGTATGGACAAGGCCAACTTACTGAATGATTCACTATCGACGACAATGGAGTACAGTTACCCCCCTTTAAATACAAATGTGATGGAAGAATTACAGATATCAGCATAACCGAAGACGATATTTTTCATATAATCCAAAACCTTGAAAGTAACAAAGCTGTTGGGAATGATTTTATTAGTCATAAAATGCTTAAAGGTGTATCACGATCAGTATGTAAGCCACTTAAAATTTTATTTAATAGGTCTTTATCGACAGGCAAATTCCCCAATCAATGGAAAGTCTCTAATATTATACCAGTCTTTAAAAAAGATGAACATATACTTTACCTTCTAACTACCGTCCTATTTCCCTGCTAAGCTGTGTGGCAAAAATAATGGAACGAGTAATATTTGAACATGTGTATAACCATTTGCATTCTAATAACGCTTTTTATAAGTACCAATCAGGTTTTCTTCCCGGTCATTCAACTGTATTACAGTTAATCGATTTTTATCACAATCTATGTAAAACTCTTGATGATGGGAAAATTGCTTGTGTTGTATTTTGTGACATTTCCAAAGCGTTTGACAGTGTCTGGCACAAAGGCCTTCTTTTCAAATTAAAACAGTATGGAATAGAAGACGATCTATTAACATGGTTTGAAGACTATCTCAGTGACAGATGCCACTGTGTGCAAACTGGAGTAACCTATTCGCAAATGAGATCCGGTAACGCCGGCGTTCCACAAGGATCATTTCCGGGACCTCTTCTTTTTCTCATCTATATCAATGATATCGTTGAAAATCTTATTACTATCGCCCGCCTATTTTCGGACGATACTTGCCTGATGTATTCGACCCCTAACATACTTGAAATTGAAGTAATAATGAACCATGATCCTGCGCAAATTTAAATTCAAACTTAAAAGAAAAACGCTGAACCAAATCTACATCAGCTTTATCAGACCAACCTTTGAATATGCTTCTGTAGTCTGGGACAACTGCACCACAGAACAATCCGAAACTATTGAAAAACTACAGTTGACTGCAGCACGTATTGTTACTGGCTTGCCCGCTTATGCTTCAAGAGAGTCTCTTTATTTTGAAACCGGGTGGGAAACGTTGAAAACTTGGAGGGAAAATTTAAAACTATCAACTATGTACAAAATCCACAATGGTGAAGTACCGCAATACCTAGCAAATCTAGTAACTCCTCTTGTTGGTGAAGCAACACCTTACCGACTCAGAAATGATAATAACTACACTATCCCAATAACACGTCTAACACTATTTAAAAATTCATTTATACCTTCCGTCATTAATCAATGGAATAACCTTCCGCATGACAGTAGAAATTCGAGCTCATATAGTTTGTTCAAGTCTAAAATTTCGGCCAAAAAACCACCCCCTTTGTACTACTCGGTTGGATACAGGAAAATGAATATATGTCAAACGAAATTACGTCACGGCTGTAGCCAGCTTAATGGGGATTTATATCGCATAAAACTTCACGAAACCGGACATTGCGCATGTGGGGAACCAACAGAGGATGCTGAACATTATTTATTATATTGTCCGCGTTACGAAAATATAAGAAAGGAATTACTCGATACTATACCACCAAATACGAATGTCTATCAATTGTTGTGGGGCAGTCCATCTCTCTCACTAACTAACAATACCCAAGTATTTAATGCTGTCCAAAAATTTATCAAAGATAGTCAGCGATTCAACTAGATGTTTGTTCCAATGAAGTGGACCTGGGTGCCTCGTATTATCTTTAAACCCAAGACGCCAATCCTTGCACGTGTAGCCTTCACATTTGTCTATCATTGCCTGTAAGAATGTATATGTTCAAATAGTGATCTGTGACTTTTTTAACAAATTTGTTAGATCTGCACTTGGAGATATGCACAAGTTAACGGGACTGTAATGTCGTATAAGTTTATATATTGTTATTTGACTTTCTTAACAAAATCTGTTTTACCTATATTTGGAGAGGGGAAACTAAGTTGGAAGAACTTGTCCCCAATCCATTTGTTTTGAAGACAATAAAATAAGTTTAAAAAAAAAAAAAAATGTTGCGTGGGATTGCCTTTCGCTCACTTTTACTTACAGGTGGTGCCACCTGGTGGCGAAATACCAGATTTGTTTATGGGTAATAACTTGAGAACCGCTCGTCAGATTCTTCTTAAATCTGGTATGAATATATCATGACATATGATGTCGCTTGGGATTGCGTTTCGCCCACTTGTGCTTACAGGTAGCACCACCTTGTGTCAAATCTAAATCTGATTTCGCTCATCAGATTTTTCTCCAATTTGGTATGTAGATAACATGTCATGATATGTCCCTTGGGTTTGTATTTCACCTGCTTCTGCATAGTGGTGGCGACACATGGTGGAAAAATCTGAAATTTGTTTCTGGCAATAATTTGACACCTGCCTATCGGATTCTTCTCAAATTTGGTATTCATATGCCATAAGATGTCACTTAGGATTGTGTTTCGCACACTTGTGCATACAAATCTAAATTTGGTTTCCGGGCAATAACCGCTTTTCAGATTCTTCCCAAAGTTCGTACGCTGATACACTATGTCATGAGATGATCCTTGGGACTGCATCCTCGCCCACTTGCACCTATAGGTGGCGACACCTGATGGCAAATTTAAAATTTGGTTTCCAGACAATAGGTTGAGGATGCATCCAGCTTCTTGTCAAATTTGGTTTGCAGATAATATGCCTTGAGATGTCACTTGGGGTCGCTTCTCGGTTACATAATTTCCATGCTTCACTGCTTGGAAACTATATTACAGAAGCAAAAAAACGTTCAGTCAACCGTTCTGAGTTGATTTTAAAACTTGGAAAGGCAGAAAGACCCTTCCGTATCCAACGCCTATGAAGTATATGTAGCAGTTGCCTCCCTCGTGTATATCCCCCCGAGACCAACAATGCTCAAAAATATTGCTGCCATTTCGGCGGGGGACTTAGCATCCTCTGGCTGCTTGTTATCAGTTCCAGAGAGAGACGTCTTGCGTTGTCAGTATGTGTAAGTGGTGACACGTGGTTGGCAGAGAGTGTGCAATATTTCGGACCCAGCTATCGTGTTGTGGAATTCAACATTCCTGTTCGGGACCCTAGATCTTCGTATCCCAATGCATTGAAATGGGTGCTGTTAAACAGGGCTCGCCAGGTCTGTTGGATGATTACAAGTCCTTCAAAGGACGAAGTCCTTCGTTTGTGTGCAGCAAATCCGTTTTTGTTTCCTCGTGATATGAGTTCATACCAAATTATCACACGACGGCTCGGACATAAAATCATCCTTGTCATCAATGGCACATCAAGGGCGATATCCTAGTAACATTTTGAAAACTTGCCACGAAACTACGACACAATTACAGTGTCATTGGCTAAAATATCATGTACATGCCCTTCACCATTTCAAAGACAACTCCATAAAATAATTCCGAATGAGCCCCTAAAGAAATATATTTTTTATCATTTAGAAAGTGATCGCATAACAGTGTTTTCGTTATTTTGGGATAACACTATCTTAGAATAGCACAAATTCTAGTGCTGAAAATTTGGTCGAGTCCCGTGCGGGATTCGATCCAGCGACCCCAGAGTCAGGCACCTAATCGCCAGCACTGTATGTCGGCGATCTAAACCACTCGGCCAACGGGCCTCCCACAAAAATAGGAGGTAGCAGACCGGTAGTCTTGAAAGCGAACATACAGTACCCCTCTGATGATCGTAATGACACAGCTCCCAAAGCTGAATAGATATATTTTTTATCATTTAGAAAGTGATCGTATAACAGTATTTTCGTTATTTTGGGATAACACTATCTTAGAATAGCACAAATTCTAGTGCTGAAAATTTGGTCGAGTCCCGTGGGCGATTCGAACCAGCGACCCCAGAGTCAGGCACCTAATCGCCAGCACTGTCGAAATACCCTGATTAAAAATGAAAATTCAAAGCTGCAAAACGACTATCCAAAACAGGCGAAGTACAAGAAGGACTCCAGAAACAAAGATTACCTGTGTTACTCGGAGGGGTATCAAAGCATGACTGAGATGATGACATGGAATGCATTTGGATAAAGAATAATTGTCAGTGATTAGGATTTTATGTATGGAACACCATGTTCTATAGCGGCCATCATTGAAAAATGTTGGCAGCTTCTTTCTTGTAGGAAACCATCTTGTGCTTCTATTAGGTTTATTTCATACACATTTGGAGTTGGTGCTAACTGTCATACGAAATAGGTATTTCGATTACTGACGCGGAAATTCTTTTGTGGACGACGGCTGATTATTGAATGTCGGATCTGACACTTGTTATCTGATGCGTCGGGCAGATCAAGAACTTTGTCTTCACATAGGCAGATTTTCAAGATGAAAACAAAAACGGTTGGGGATATCATCAAAGCAGATTGTGAGATCAAGGTATTGGCATCTGGTCACGAGAGAGCATAATCTCATCACGAGAGACACCATAAGGTTTCAACACATTAAGCAACCTCTAGAAGTGGCACTTAAGCTAAAATTCCAGGCGTCATCAACTGGTACGACCGTGCTCTGCATCGCTCGTTCGAAGGTACCGGCATGAACAGAGATATGTTTCGAGCTGGGCTAGGCCAATGCCAATCCATTCCTAACGCTGAAGTTGGATTCCAAGTATTGTCTAGCATTCTCGGCTTCCAGGACTCAATATTACGTGTTCTCTCTCTGGAATGGAGAGCCTGAAGTTGACTGGCCATCTTCAACGGCAGCCAATACAGATATGCCGAAAGGGGGAATCTATGGAGACGATCCTGTTGGCCAAATTGGGAACATGATTACGTAACCAGCCCTGGCGTGCCACTCATTCTATATGTCCAGGAAATGGGTTTGCCTCTACGGGAGTATGTGTGTTTCCACAGGATTCACAGTATAACGCATTACGTACAGACAATGTTTCACTTTTGGTGTTCACAATATTCTGCATTGCAAGATACGGTCATCTGCTTCGGCGTGCCGACATACTTGATGGGTAATTCCCTATTTAGGGTTGCCGTTCTGTTGACGTCACTCATTGAACTGAATATATCCATAAGACAGCACGCTTGGCGACGAGTCTAACATTTCATAGTCATGAATGCTCTAGTCATTCAGACCCAGATACAGAAATGGAAATTTGGTTTGAAATTCAGCTCCACGTCGCTCCCGTATTTGAGTTTTCCATCTCGCAAAATTGAAAGTGGGAAGATGGAGCTACATCGCTTCCGGATTCCAGCCTTCGATATCGCAAATATGAAAGTTGGAAAGCTCAGCACTGCTCCTAGATTGCTGCGTTTCATTTATGAAAATTGAGAGCAATAAGATGTAAAGCTCAACACCTCTTCCATATGTTGTATTTCCAAATATATTTATGTCATATAGGAATACGAGAGCGATACTTTGTTAAAATTAGTCCCATTACGCCAAATCTGCTAGATATGCCCGTCTCATTGAAATTAACCATCTTCTCCCTTAACACCTTTTACCATTCTAGACACAAAATAAACCCATATGTCGTAAAATCCAAATGATATTGGGAGAAACGGGGCAAATTCTAACACATTATGACTCCGGTATTCATCTGTGTGATAACTTGGTTTTGAAAAGCCGGTGTGGAGGCTAAGAATGACCGCTGGCGAAGAGTGTCCGGTCCCCATCTTTTAACCCAGCTAGGACACTTTTCTCCACATTGGGGACAAGTGTCCGTACTTGGTTCCAGTTGTAAAGGATATGAACAGGGATAATAATCGCCAGGACATTCTTATCCATCACACCGGAAGACAGTAGCGATGTGGAGCATTCCGTCTTTCTGTTTTAAATATTTGCGAGACGGAAAGTTGGAATACGGGAGCGATGTAGAGATTCCCATCTTTCTACTTTCAATTTCGCTAGATGGGATGTTGAATTGACAAGTGTTACACGGAGAGTTAATTAATTGACCATCCACGGAACTATTGGGTTTCTCTTAGTTTCTGAGCTACGCCGGTCTTTTCTAATGGAAATACTACTATTCCCTATTCACGTGTGTTAGGAAAACAACATTTAACTGAGTTGAAAGATAACAAGCGGATCAACTGGTATGGTGGAGTTTAGCCTCCACATCGAAGCAATTTGCATAGGAAATAAATAAAAACAGAAGAATATGCAAACATGGATCCCATGACCCCTCCCAATCCAACATCCTTGCAACCATCAACAACTACGTTGCTGGGCTTGATACAGTTTGGAAACCAACGCCTCTTAACTGCCCCACCTCCATTATACACATAGCAAAGTATTGTGTGTGGTGCCATGAAATCGTGTGTAACTCAATGTCACTAACGTAGCATCTGTGTTATAGAACAGAATTGACTCGCTCTGTTACCTTTCCCGCCTAAAAGGAGTGTAAGTCTATTAAAGTATAGTCACTTATATGACCCCGCCGCCCAACTAAAAAGCTCGCTTAACAACCTGCCGCGAACGGACCCCTATCACAAACATTTTGCTACAGAAAAAAGTATACTGCAGTCTGACATTACGTCCACCATAGAAATGTTCTAGGACGGGACGGTTGCTCTAACATAATATGCAGTCAGACGTTTTATGTGGTGTGGGTTGAGTGAGACAATTTTTTTCTGGTTCTGGTTACTGGACTAAAATGTCAAGCTGACATATCTGACATGGATAAAAAATGCCCAAGGAGAGAAAATTAGAAATGAGATTCCATCTAACTAAAAAGGGGGATAACTCTATGTGACGCACCATTTATAGAGTAGAATAAGAGAGGAATAATAGCCAACTGACATATCTGCCATATCAAAACATTCGCATTAGGACAAATAGTAGGGAAATCTAACTGGAGTATCTGACCAAATGACTAAAATTCATAAGGTTCTCGATACCCAAGGGGACTGCTCAGTATGGCGTGTCTGCCTAGAAGCAAGAAGGGAGAGAAGTACGAAAAATCGCATACCTGGCTTAAAGTTCAAGGGAATTGAACTGGAAATGACATCATATCTGCTTAGTTTGGTAGAATAAAACAGGGAAACAGAACTGACCCATCTAAATATTCAAATATGGAAAATGGGGACAAATCAATCTGGCCTATCTGACCGGAATACAACTTCAAGGGGCAATCTTGAAGAATTACATTCTTGTCTGGTCGAGCGCCCAATTTGAGTGTTTTAAAGCGATCTACCATACTTGAAAACAATAGTCTGCGGTCAGCCGATCACCACCCTATTATCTGTTCAAGTTTCTGACTGATGATCTCTTTGAACAAACCACAGTGATTTGATCTCGTGATCTCCGACATGAATGATGGACTCATTATCACATCGATCATAACATACTTACACCTTCAAACCCTCAAACGTGGAAGTGTTGATCCTACGCGACCAAACTGTGGTGCCACGTATCAGGAAAATGGATCATCTTGAGGCTTGCTAGAATTTGGAGAGTTTATCTGAATACATATAGACCACATGTTATTCTCGTCAACATGGTGAACATGTTTCACTCCAAAATTCCACCCGAGTGGCGTATTAATTGTAGCGCGATAATTTAATCCCAAAGATGTCAAATTTATATCACTTACAACGTCGCAGGTTCCAGGGATCTACGGCGGGAAGTTTATTGTTAAATTGATATGTTATGAGCGAGAAATATATTGGTATTTACAGAGATATGTCCTCGAATGTATCAAGCTTATCGCTATATATCGTGTGGCAGTACCCGATAGAAGTTCGTTGAAAGAGGAAATTGAAAAACCGGTAATAAATGAATATAAATGATAATCGGAAGCAGCTGCATTGTGAAACCGTGTCACGTATCTGGTGGCACAAAAGAGGCGAGTTTTCGCATATTCTGTCCCCGGTTATTCGAATTCCTAAGAAAACGTTTTCTTTTGGGGATGTCAAAATTTGGCAACTTCTACACATAAACACCCGCCGTTGAGCCGTTAGTTCTGGGTTGTGCTCGACATAAATTGTTAAATTCCTCTCACCTTCTTAAAATCGGCATCCTCTGAGGGTGAGAAACATAATCAAGCTAAGAACGAACAAGTGATCGATATATCTATAATCTACGTATTCAGGGTTGAAAATACAGCTATATGCAGGATTTGAGCGAGTAGATCGCAATTTTATGATATATTGCAGCGCTAGTTTAATTCTTCAAAATTCTAAAGGAGATTCAGCTGCTTCGACATATAAGCTTTCTTTAGGTGATGTTCTGAACGCTCTGAGGCGAAGTCTTAGTCCGTGATGCAGAATATGATTTAGCTTTGCCAATAGCTAATGGAGAAGGGTCTGCTGATCTCCTCCACACTTATAGCTGGCAACTATCATCGACAAATCAAGAGCTTTTGTGCGCTAGCTTTCAAGCCATTTATATGCGATAAGAACGTTAATCGGTGATCAAACAATATGCCTAAGAATTTGATTTCATTTACCACCTTGATTTCAGTTCCACCTCATTCAAGTACTGGATCTTTGTGCTGGATATACTTTCTACAAAAGTATATACAATTTGTCTTTGCTCTGGAGAAATTGAAACCATCTTCTAGATTCCATTTCTAAATTCTATTTAGACAAAGTGTAATGTTCTCTCAATATTATGTATAATTTTACCACTAGACGATCTGTTGAAATCATCTTCAAATAGTGAACCATCAATTGATTCATTCAAAACTGCAGCTAAGCTGTTGATCATGATAATAAACAGAGTAGTGGACAAAACACTACCTTGTGGGACACATTGATCTTGATCGAAATGATCACACATGGTTGTACCCAACCGAACTTGAAATTATCTATCATTCAGAAAGTTGGAAATACAAATGAGTAATCCCTTCCTACGAAGGTTTTTTAAAATCCTGTATTTTAGTAGTATCATAGGCTTTTCTAAATAATAAAAAAAAAAAAATAGAAAACACAGGTTCATTCTTTGCGAAGTATTCTTGACAGGAATCTAATCATAACTAAATGGCCAATGGTACTTCTATTCATTACGGAAAACAGCTTGAATATCAGTAAGTAGAAAAAAAACGTTACTGGTCTATTATATAGTTTTATATCGAGAAACTTAGAAAGTTCTTTAAAGCTTGATATTTGATCAAAATCACGGAGTATCAGTTGCCATTTTGTAAATTTGTTTCAGTTTGTGCGGAGTTTGTGATATTTGCAAGCGCGGAAACAGAAAACTTTTTAAAATCGATGCACTAATACATTATAGTTATTGACCTTATCTTTTTTGTGTATATTTTAAGACCAGTGGGTAATTAAGAGTGGGAAGCGAGTTCTAATCAACAGTAATCATTGGAGTCGACTAACTCGTATTATAGCTTTATTGGCAGTTGAAGGAGAATTGGCTCGCCTTTCCTTATTTCCTCTTCAAATACTCTTGTGCTATCGACCGGTGGTAATTTGATATTCTACCTGTCGTATAGTTCCTATTGATCGTGAACATCACAGGAAGCAGCTCTTCCTTCGGATGCTTTGAGAAGCGACACGAGTCTTTTGTACATATTAATCCGCATGGGAATACAGTACGTAATACGAATACAAAGTCATGGAACCTAATGGTAAACCATACTGGGTATAAGTGTCGGATAGGACATTCTTTAGGTTTCCGTGTAAATAAAGCGAAACACCTTTTTATTTTAGCATTGACCATTTGACGTGTCTTAAAACGTCGCTGGCCACAGACAAAATATTTTGAGTTTGTCTTATTAGTGTTCCATTTGACACAGATATTCGAAATTATTATTCGATATGACGACTAGATTTCCATTTTGTTTGATTATCGATTGGATCCTCCAACAGGGCCCTTTCGAGACAAACCCTCGTCCTCGTGTACTGTTCTGGCGATGGCACAGTACTATTCTTTTTCAGGTTGAGTTAGAGCAGCATTTTACAGCATCATCAACTTATTCTTCTTATGAAACATTGCTCAGAAGTAGACCTGTTGAAAGGATACCTATTACTCATTACGTAGCGGACATGATTCGTTCAGCTTGATACATCATATTACCTAGGTGAGACCGCACACTTACCCTGGAATTCCCTGGCATCAGCGGCCTCATATCTACTCAGTCGACTTTTCAGGTAGTTTAGGCCTACCTGCTTCACTGCCAGGGGAAACACGGTCTACTGGAGCTCGTCCATTTCCGTGCAGGGGAGAGAGAATTAAGGGCTAACATCGCATTCAGCAATATTTCAGCTATATAGCGACGATCAAACAAAATTCTAAGTATTCCAACAAAAACAAGTCAACAACCCAGCAATCCAGAAGTAATCAACAAAACATACCAAAACATGTAAATACATTAAAACTTATACAACAACCCGATTTCTCTCAAATAACCTAAAATATAGTCTTCTTTTACGCGACTAAAATGATCTTCTAAAGTAGCTGCTTGATAAAGAGAATCTCTTACACTTTTAAAATCTATACCCATTGCAGGAGGGGTGATCGTTGCCAACATCATATCCCTCTTCTAACATTTTGCGAGTCTCATAATATTTCATATATGCTAGTCTCATAATATTTATCTCGTTCATATTTCTTTAAAATCAACTCCACTGCTGTATAAAATCATCGACGCTCACTCGAGTGCTGAGAGAGAGAGATAAAATTAAGGTTTAACTTCGCGTTCAGCAATATTTCAGCTATACAGCGACGATCAAACAAAATTCCAACAAAAACAATTCAACAACCCAGCCATCCAGAAGTAATCAACACAACACACCAAAAACATGCACATGCATTAAAACTGATACAACAAACCGATTTTTCTCTCACTAAAATACTGTCTTTTTTAGCCCTACTAAAGAGATTCTGGAGTAGCTGCTTGATAAAAGGAATCTCTTACAATCTTGCACTCGAGTGTTGACATGGAATTCACACAGCAGGACGTCCATACGGGCATACCCATCTGCAGCCAGTGCTAGCTGAACAGCCGCCATAATCTAAGGGAACATGTCAAAATCTGGACCGTGGTACGCGGTCCATTTTTCACGTATGCCCAGCCCGATTGGGACGAGGTACAGCGACATGTTATCGGCGCGGTCGAAAGTTCACGCTGTCCGGGTCCTATTGTACCGGTCCTTAAGGAACGTCCCAAACTTTCTTTCGACCGCCATGCGAATAAAGCTGTTCGCCGACCAATAATGATCACTCCCAGAAAGGACTGATCTCAGTGCAGGGGCCGGTTCAACGCTGAGAGAGTTGGACCGCGTGCAAGATCTGTATTTCACGCGAAAAAATGCAAATAGAACTGTACAATTTTGACATGCTCCCTAGTGAAACCGTATGATATAAGCGTATCAAATTTGGACCGTGGAACACTCATGCCCATTCCGATTGGTCGAAAGTTCACGATGATCCGGTCCTCAAGGACCGCTCCAAAACTTTCTTTCGACCGTGGCTCAAATAAAGTTGTTCGCCGACCAATAATGCTCACGTCCAGAAAGGACCGATCCTGCTACAGGAAACGGTCCATACCGATCAGTCGTTTTGGACATCGGGCCTGTCCGCGCCTGGTCTGTTTTTCACGCCGAAATGCAAACAGAACGGTCCGAATTTTGACATGCTCCCGGAATACACGTTGGCTTTTACCGTCTATACAGTGGGGTATCTCGGCAGTCTGTTAATCGTTTTCAGGCAGTTTACCTGGTTCCGTGCTAGCTGAACTAGATCAACTGGGACTCGTGTATGTCCGTGCAGGAGGGACGATCTCTGCCTGCGACATAGCTATGGCCTTAAAATAGTCCTAGTATGATAAGGTAAGATGTCGGGAAGTTTTAGCTCTTCAAAACCGGCTTGGTCCCAAGAAATAAGACAATTGTTCATACTCCAGATTGTACGTATCAGTCAGGGACGTAGGGAAATGGCAATTACCTGGAAGAACAGTGCTGAGCAAACGGAAAAAAGGACTGTGGCGTAACACGATAGTGACATTCAAAAGTAACCGTGTCATTTTCATTACTGTGACGGATATTCATTAGATTAAAATATTTATTCTGTCTAGTACTCGGTTACTTGCCCATGATCACTAAGCACAGAATACGTCGATGGCAAATTATCTAGCTGTGGATATTGAAATAGTATATATGTATATGGAACCATACTGCATGGACAGTTAGCGTCCCATACAAGAAACGGCTCTCCAGCTTAGGGCAGCATGGTTTGTACCATGTTTGTCTGGCACAGGAGGTAGATTAAAGTGCCCAAACAGATTAAGCTCTCTGAAGATCCGTTGTGATCAGTGTCTGTAGAGCCTAATTTTCAAAAATTCGAAATTCAATTTTTTTTTGTAGTTTTGGTTAGGTTTTTGTTAGTGTTAAGGTTTTCTAGGGTATGTTTGTTTGGGCCATCGTCGCCGTGTGACCAATGAGGTTAGGTGCGACGTTAAACTTCAAACAACCAACCAACCAACCATACAAGAAACTGATTTCTCTCTCGAATGTGATCTACGATCTACGATTTTACAACGAATATTATGGATTAAGAATGCTGATCAGCGATACGGATTTTGGTGTTTTTGGAACATCATCATGTCTTGCCGGCATCATTGAAAACTGTTGACCGCTTCTCTCATGCAGGAAACAAGCCTATGTTTATGTATGCTGTGGTTGTCTTTTTGAGTTTGGTGCTAATACTGTTATATGGAATATGGAATAGGTCTTTGGATTATGGACGTGGATATTCTCTAATGGACGACGGCTGAATTATGAACGACGGAGTAGACGCTTGTAATTCTGAAAATACATGATGCGAAACTGCACCAGTCAAATCATCCATTGCAATAATGCATATGATTAAAGGTTTCATATCCAACATTATTCAAGAAACCTTTATTGTCACAGAGACAGGGAATGGGTCAGCCCTAACCCTAACCCTAATCCATTAAATGACGCGGAGACATTATATCAGATCAGTAGTATCATAATCTTCCCCAGTATTCATACAAAGACTGATGATGGGTACATGTATCGGTGTAGATGTGAGAGAAGACAAAACTACATGTATGTTACGCTATACGCGAATCGATAGATCCCAGGAGTTAGGGTCTGTAAAAGCAGTATGCTTGAGATTTTCAAATTTGGTATGTATAGATTACAGTTTTACGTTACACAAGGATGCGCTAGGGTGTGGAGGGGTAGCGTCATGCAAGTCTTGTGAATTTACCAACGATGGCATTCTACTAACTGTCGGCTGCGGCATGCATGCTATCATATATATTACTCTGCATCGGCTTCCATTTGTAAGAAAATTTTCATTATTTTTTCCATTTTTAACATATCAATCTTCATTGTTGAAATCATGCGACATTTGGTTTTGTCATATTTTTGACTTCGAAAATTACAACATCTGGACAAATCCATTAACAAGCTAAATGCATCCATCCTGATACTATTTTTTCTTGGATGCTAATATTCACATTGCACGAACACCTAACTTCTAGCATCGATTGTGTTCTACTTATGGTAAAAGGTATTTAGGAATTCATCCGATTGTTAGACAGATCACCGTTGGAAGCAGCGGGTGTATCTCTCCTATACGAAAAAGGAATATATTCGCCACACGCAATGCACTCCGGCTGGATCTATACCTTTTATTAGCAATATGCTTTTGTGCCAATTTAATCATAGAATGTATAGAATTATACCTATCGGAGAATTGTAGGGTGACATGGTTTCCCACAGCGTTAATGTGGACATGCGGTGAAGTAACCTTTTCCCCATCTCTAATTTGCAAGCCACTGAACGCAGCCCAATGCAAGGCAACCTGCACCATAAGCAAAACAACATATACAACTATTCTGAGATTAACAGAATTGCTCTGGAGATTATGCCTGACTGATTAATTATCGACAATAATTCATCTGGTATGACACGAACGCTGGACTGATGTGTAATCAATAGCTCATTCCCAAAGGCTC
This sequence comes from Hanleya hanleyi, assembly GCA_036873755.1. Taxonomy (NCBI): domain Eukaryota; kingdom Metazoa; phylum Mollusca; class Polyplacophora; order Lepidopleurida; family Hanleyidae; genus Hanleya; species Hanleya hanleyi. The sequence continues at coordinate 16,211 of JAVTVY010022740.1, read as the reverse complement.
AAACTCATTCACATGAACGTGAAATGAAATAACTGTGTATTGATTATATTTGGTGAAGAATCTTCAGCTGGCGAGAAGTAAGTTGCGAGATGATCTTTGGATTCAACACTATCCATACGTGGCATCATGCAGATATGAATACAGAGTTTGGGATTTTAAGCATCATTGCAATATATTGCATTGGCGAAACCGACAAAGATGATAGGCACAAAGGTTGATCCAGTGGGTTTAGAAATGAAGTATTCAGATTTCTGCTGGTTTATAATATTAATAATCAACTGAGGTTCGGGTACTGTAGGTAACTGGTATATAGTATTTGTATTCAACTTTTGTGAGATATCACTTCTTGGCTTCGGTAAAGGCATCCACCGATATTTTGCACTGCGGGGCACAGTGCTACATATATTTCTGACATTTTTAGAGGCTATTTTGGCGTAATTTGCAAGATATTGGACATTTTGGGATGAAACTTTGTTTCAGATATCCCCTTCTGCAATGACCCTTGACTTAACCTTAACAGGCCAGCGGGGGAAGGTATTATGCTCACCCACCCCCCTACCAAACTTTCTACCCTATCTCCTGAACGACAAAAACGTGATAGCTGATACTCCGTGTAGTTTATCATATTGGGGTCATTTTGGGCCTACTTGCATAACACTATTGCAAGCTGGGTCATTAAAATATCATTAAATTGTTATTAAAAAGCCATTAAAGTAAAAATGGGCTCTAATTTTACCATTAAAATTTTACATGGCCATTAAAATTCACCCCAACAACAATACCACTGCCATTAATTTACAAAGTAATGGCCATTAATTTTATGCCACTAGCTCTCCCACAAATTTTAATGGGCATTAACACAAATGTATGGCCATTAAACAGAAACTGGGAGTATCAATAGCTTTTTAATGGCCATTAAGTTCTCAGCATATAAATTCATGACCATTAAAGTGACTGTCAAAAAAGCTGTACACAATTGTAGCCATTAATATGAATTAATGGCCACTTAAAAGTACTCAAGAGGATATCACCAGAGAACGAAATTCTTTAACGGCCATTAAATTATTTTATCTGCAATATTTTCAGGCATTTAATTATCAATGGTACAGTGCAAAAATTATACATCTATAAATGTGTATGTGTGTCTGTGTGTTTGTCTTTCGATTTTCTTGAGAACCATTCATCCGATCGACATCATTCACACTTGCAATTGGCGAGTGTGTTGCTGGGGTCACAAGGAAGTGCAGCGTCGAGTCACGGGCATGTCACTGGCCCCACACCGCTAATATGACCAAATGTGACGAAAATTTTGACCCTGAATACTACGTACACAATGGGTCACTGAGAGGATGTGGCCCGTATTATTATTCACAGAGGCATTCATACTCAAATGTATGTAGTGGTTGATGGTTTGGGTTTCACATTTAAAGCGGCATGTACCCTCAAATATATATACATGTAAAAGTCACTAGCCTCAGACAGTTGATTTTGCCAAATGAAGTGAACATTGGGAGGCATGTACGCTCAAATATACGTAATGGTGCACGCTCAAACATATGTAAAAATCACTGACCTCACACCGTTGATTTTGCCAAATGTAGCAAACATTGTGAGCTCGAGGCATATGCATGCTCAAATATATATAAGTCACTGGCTTTACACCGTTGATTATTTACAGAGGCATTCACACCCAAATGTCTGTAGTGGTTGATGGTTTCATATTTAAAGCGGCATGTACCCTTAAATATATGTAAAAGTCACTGGCCTCCGGCCGTTGATTTTGCCAAGGTAGCGAACATTGGGAGGCATGCACGCTTAAATATATGTAAAAGTCACTGGCCTCACACCATTGATTTTGCCAAATGTAGCGAACATTGGGAGGCATGCATGCACGCTCAAATACATGTAAACGGTGCACGCTCAAATATATGTACAAGTCACTGGCCTTACACCGTTGATTTCGCCAAATGTAGCGAACATTGGGAGGCATGCACGCTCAAATATATGTAAACGGTGCACTCTCAAATATATGTACAAGTCACTGGCCCCACACCGTTGATTTTGCCAAATGTAGCGAACATTGGGAGGCATGCACGCTCAAATATATGTACAAGTGAAGTTGTTTGGGAGCACGTTTGTTAAAAACTGCACATTGCATGGTTGCACCTGTCCCAACGGGCACTGTACTACATGTAGTTATATAAATCAGATGAAAGTAAAAACAATCAGCTAACCAACTTTTCTGTCACCTATCGAGGAGCATTGAGGAACCAGATTTTTGATTCCCCATCGTCAGCAGTTACCAGCGGTACGGAGAGGTCCTTCAAACTGTGATACTTCCTGTAATATAGAGGATTCTGTGTATGAACATACAGTAAGTTATTATCCTCGTCAACCCATACTTCTTTGTACCATTCAACATTTGCAAACACAAACACATCTCCCTTGTGTCTGTGACGTATAAAATGGTCAATGAATCCAACAGATGGACAAGTTAGAGGTTGCACCAGGGAAACCATGCATGACAAAGTTTTGTTGTAAGATTTCTGTCCCTTTCTTGAAGTGTATACAATACTACGGTTGGTTTTGGAATTTTTGTGTAAATGACGGTGAAATTTGACTGCAGAAGGATCTATACCAGATACCCCACAATCATAGTCACTGTCCTGTTGGTTATATATCTCTCGCAGCTGTCGCACTGCACGAACAGTTAGCTTGATTATCTGTTGCTTGGATTCTGTTACATCCTCATCTTCATCATGATCACCGATTCCAGCTAAGGAGGCTATTGATTCTGGCAGTTTTCCACTTTTTGCCATAAACTGACAAAAGTCATAGATACGGTATGTCTCCACTATTGTTGCTTCTGGGTATCGTTTGTTTAGAGCGCGCTGGCATAGCCAGCTGTTAAAGCGCTCAAAAACAAACATCCAGGTTGAATAGACTGGCCCAAACTTTCTCAATCCATCCACAACATGGTGTAAAAGGTGTGTAGTTACATTTTGTACTGACAATGGAAAATCTCTTTCAAGAAGAGCTAAACATTCATTTAACTCTGCCTCCAATGAATCCAGTTCATGAATATTTTGCATCTCTCCACACACCTGACTAAGACAGTCCAGAAATTTAAAAAGTGTTTTTCCTCTGATTGTCTCCTAACATACCACGAAGGCAATACTTGAGTATTCCTTGTACAGCAAGGCATACCCAGTCATGGGATTTTAAACTACCTGTGTGTGACAGCAAACGCCCAGCTTTGAGACCAGAGCCAGCGGATACACGAATTGATTTGGGGACATTGACTTCTCTTCAAACTTTTCAACAAAATTAATTTTGTCTTTGCGAAGTGGATGATCATCAGGCAAATAAGATCGATTGTGGAGGTAGATCATTTTGGACAGAGGTTTACAATAGTGACCTTTCAGTTCACACCAGTGACATGCGGCGTAGCTTCCACTTTCTTGCATAAGAAATAACTTGCAGAGGCCAGGGTAATCTAACACAAAGAGCAGTAGCTTGATTTTGACAGGAACAGGGGCACTGTTGTAAGCACTATAGTGATTAGTGCACCCAGTCAAGAACAATAACTCATCCACTAATATCTCAACATATGGCTGTAGATTGTTAGCCTCAGATTTACCACCTGGTATAATGCCGGCCAGAAATATATTGCTGAATAAATTCCGTTGACTGCGTGGGAGGTTCAGAAGCGTTAGCTGCATAGGCGTCATAGAGTATTGGATACCAATATTGTGATAGGGATTTACACCATCCATTTCAAAGGCGAAGCTTAGTCCTAGTTTATCACCCATGAAAACACCGTTTTCACGGTAGAGTTCATTCCAAGTTGGAGAGTCGTGAATATCCCACATTTCATCAGAATTGGTTTTTGATTCTCCACAATGGGCCTGTACAATCTTTGCAATATTTGCTTCTCCAAATATCCTGGCAATTCTGGGACCCAGGGGGATGTAAATGAAGGTTTTAATAGGTGCCAAACAATTTACACGATAGCGACTTGAGCCACACATTGGGCATGCATCCAGTTCCCTGTAGGCATAATTTGAACTGTTTCGGAATATTATGCAGTTATTCGGACAGGCATGAAATGTTCTCCTCTCTGTCAGATATGGCTTTATCATTTTTAAAACTTCCAGGCCAATCTCTCAGATCAGGGTTATACAACTTTTGCGGCTTTAGTGTTTTTTCGAAAGCAGTTTTACTCATCGAAGGGTGTGATGTAAAGACGTCAAAATTCAGAGCCAGGGACTGTAGCACTGTAAACTGGTCATTAAATTTTTGTATGGCAATGCCTTCTGAATACAAGTTTCTGTTGTAGCTGAAGGTCCATTCATCAGGTGAATGACGAACTGCACCCTGTGTAGGTTGTTGCGAGTTGTTCTCATCATCACTGTCCTCAAAATCAGATTCCTCGCTAATAACTGGAGAAGAATAATCTTCTATTGAATCTTTGATACTGAAAGAGACAAAATTCACATTTTACAGGTGTTAAAAACATATGTATGTATACTACATGTAACAGGTATCACGCTGTACAATCAGTTGCCCATACACGGGGAGCTATCGCTTACGTTTACATACTCGGGAGCAAAACCGTCCATACAAAGGCAGAAGTATGGACAATTTTAGCAGACGACCAACAAAAATGAATGAAAACAACAACGAAGGCGAGAGGTGAGCTTAATCGCACCCAGCCTATAGAATAAGTAGCATATTCAAGAATATTTTAGACTCCTTTGCAATGCGGACAACCTTATAGATTTGCTCAGGGAAGCTACACAAAATCGCAAACTGCATTCTCGTTCACGAGAAACTGTCACTGGGAGGCATTTTGCAGCGTTTTTGTTCATATTTGGACATTTCACATACTCATGATACCTCTGAAACTGAATTATACTTAAACTTAGACCAATTGTCGAGCCTAGTTATGCTAATTTATTCAATACATTACTGCCCGGTTGAAAAATACGTGGTTGTCCATACTCGGGAGTTGGATCGTCCAAACACGGAAAACTATACATTGTATTTTAATTGGTCGGACAACTGTATCATTTGTTCTCTATTCGTCTATTCATTCATTCTCATTTAATTCATAGGGGACTGCCGCATACAAAGATCCTACATGGGTAGGATCGCACATTGTTTTGCAGTTGTCACAAAGTCTTATTTTACGGGTTGCTTGATCCATCAAGACGGGTCCATAGTCAGACGAATAGCCTTTACAACACGTTGCGCACTGGTACGCTTTCGGGTGTTGTATTCGAACGCGCCTATTCACCGCAAGAGTAGGCCTACTGGTGAATTGTTTGTCATAAATAGAACACCGCAACTCAGTGGAAAATGTGAATATCTGATTGATGTCGATCCTGGAAAACTTTTTTCAACAAGTTCCACACTCATGCGGTCTATTATAGAAAGAGTTGGAGAAGGTGTTGTTGATGGACTGTTAGGAGTTGCTGGACTGTAATACGATTTTAAGAGGCTCTATCCCAGAGAGATTTAAACTACAATAACTAACAACTATTTCGGTATTAGGTCTGGAATTGTACTTTACGAGATTTACACATTTACAAGCAAATTTCGGTCTCACGGTAGCGAAGCTGACAAATGTTCTATCGTTCGTGAAAAACAACTTATTCTGGAGAGAACATATTCGCAGTCGAAATCGACGTCAAATTGAGTGTTCATACAATGTATTTAAAGGTCATACAAAATGGTATACAAATCTGCTCCTTTTTCACGCTAAATTGGTATTGATGTTTTTATGTATTTTAAAACGACAGAAGCTGAAAAATAACAGCAACGAAGCACGACAATTTTGCTCCTCTCTTGAAACGGCGAAGGCCGTGATCGCTTGACCTGTGATGTCAGAACATGATTACGATTTCAGAGAAATACTGAACACAGCACCTGGTGTGACGTCGAAGAGAACTAGCGACGTCACGTTAGAACTTCACACATCTGGACGACTCCCTCAGAACAACGCTCGACGTCAGAGACTATGACGTTTGGAATGCATAATACATAATTACATAATACATAATATAAAATCGTAACATCGGTTGGTACGATACCTCACGTCGCAATCGTAATCCGTGTGTGACGTCATGCGCCAGAGGTCACACTAAACCGGCGTCAATACGTTTTTCGCTACCTCGGCATTATTTGTGTCTTATAACTCACTTCAATGACATTATTGAAAAAAGACACCACATTGTTGTCCTGTCCACTGCTCTGTATCTTTTTATGCAAAGTAGTGTAGGGGTATTTGGGAAAACCTTTAAATAATATGACACCGCCAACCAAAATCAATAATAATTTTTTTGGTTGTTCCACACAATTCGACCGAACAGTCAATTCCAAACGTACATAGACGCCGTTTTACGTCGATTTCGCAGCTGCAAGTTTTCATAGTATATTTTCTATCTATGAAAACCAGTTTTTCACGAACCCTTGAACAAACTGATTTCTCGGCTTCTATCAGAGTCCCAACCATGACTGCATGAGGCCGAAATGTCGATGATAAAGCCGGACTCGTCCTAATTAGCTATAACAACATTCGTTTTATCAATGCGCTTAGTTTCGATTTTGCGCAAATACATTTGACTGTGAAATAATGTCGACACACAGCCTATACCTACAATTTGCTGCGATAATGATACCGTTTAGCAAAGTTTCACTACAAGACCGATTATGACATCGCTGTTTCAATTGTGACGTTGTAATGACGCCGACAAAAGATTTGTACGTTAAAATGTAAAGAAATGAAAATACGCCATGAGCTGGAAACAGTGATAGAGATATAATCCTCTATAACGCTGTGTGACATTTATGAAGGGAGTATGTCACCAATCCAAGGGAAATCCCCATTGATAATACCCGAATGATCACACAGTTTAGCTGAAATTTTCAATACACAGATCTCCGTGTATGGACGATCCAACTCCCAAGTATGGACAACCACGTATTTTTTCAACCGGGCAGTAAAATATTGGATAAATTAGCATAACTAGGCTCGAAAATTGGTCTAAGTTTAAATATAGTTCAGTTTCAGAGGTATCATGAGTATGTGAAATGTCCAGATATGAACAAAAACGCTGCAAAATGCCTGAGCCTCCCAATGAAAGTTTCTCGTGAACGAGAATGCAGTTTGCGATTTTGTGTAGCTTCCCTGAGCAAATCTATAAGGTTGTCCGCATTGCAAAGGGGTCTAAAATATTCTTGAATATGCTACTTATTCTATAGGCTGGGTGCGATTAAGCTCACCTCTCGCCTTCGTTGTTGTTTTGATTCATTTTTGTTGATCGTCTGCTAAAATTGTCCATACTTCTGCTTGTGTATGGACGGCATGCTCCCGAGTATGTAAACGTAAGCGACAGCTCTCCGTGTATGGGCAACTGATTGTACAGCGTGGGTATGGGAATGTATAAAACAGTCCACACCAGCAGGAATTCATTCAAGTCACATTATTTTAGTACGGCAACTGGTCCTAAACTTGGATACTAAAAAAAGTATTAAAAATACCCACAGACAAGCACAATGTGAGTACTACATGTACATGTCCCCTACTGGTTTGGAGTGTGGAAAACTAGCGTCATCAGTGAATACGAAGCTGCGCATCAGAAAACCCCTCGGCTCTGGGCGCCAGCCATTCATAGTGTATTTCAATTTGAACCAAGACTTCAGGAACACCAAGCAGTCAAGTGACAAATATACAGATTATGAAAATTTTTGTAATTAGAAATGGTCTCTAAGGTTTCCATCCAATCAGAAAAACCGGTATTCATTACATAAGTCTCTTGATGCATCGATGATGTATAGCAAATTTTACATCGAGCATTTGAAAGTTATCAGAGATAGAGATCATTAATGATTTCGCATAAATTAAAGATGGCCACCCATCCTTCCCACCACTCAGGAGAACTGATGTAGTTATTCATTGCAAGTCTTCTAATACATGGATGCTGTATACCAAGTTTCATATAGAACACTGAAACGGTATCAAAGATATACATCATTAAAGATTTTGCATAAATTAAAGATGGCCACCAAGGTTTCCGCCCAATCAGAAACACCAGAACTGTCATTTATCGTAAGTCTATTGATGCATCGATGATGTATATCAAATTTTACATCGAGTACTTGAACGGTATCAGAGATAGAGATCATTAATGATTTTGCATAAATTAGAGATGGCCGCCCATCCTTCCCGCCACTCAGAGGAATTGATGTGGTTATACATTGAAGGTCTCTTGATACATCGATGCTGTATACCAAGTTTCGTATAGAACACTTGAATGGTATCAAAGATATATATCATTAAAGATTTTGCATAAATTAAAGATGGCCGCCAAGGTTTCCACCGAATCAGGGAAACTGGTTTGGTCATTCCTTTGAAGTTTCTTGATGCATCGATGATCTATGCTATGTTTCACACTGACCAGTGAAATGGTACCTGAGATACACAAGATTAATGGTTTCGCATAAATTAAATATGGCCGCCAAAGTTTCCAACCATTCAGGTCCAGATTCAATAGGGTTCTAGGTCATGAGCATACAGATGTGCAGTGCAAGTTTGGTGTGCCTAGTGTAAGTCATTCTAAAGATATCTTGGTAACGAGAAAGCTGTGATGATTTCGCATAAATTAAAGATGGCCGCCAAAGTTTCCAACCAATCAGGCCCAGATTCGAAAGGGTTCTGGGGCACGAGCATATGGACGTGCAATGCAAGTTTGGTGTGCCTAGGGTAAGTCGTTCTAAAGATATCTTGGTAACGAGAAAGGTGTGACGGACAGACGGACCCTTCGGCCAAATTTTGGCCGAGGGGTAAAAACCAAAGTTGAACTTGTGATGATAGAGCTTTTTATAAACAAATATTGTTTTGATATGTTGAATGACAAGAAAAAACTAATGACACTCACAGAGAGTACGGTATAAAACATCCTAAATCTTCAACCTCAGGAAGTAGTTTTAAAACCCCTCAAATCACATGGTGAGCGTAAATTGTGGAACATCCGGCCAGGGGAAAAGTATCCGTGATGATCAAGGATACTTTTCCTCTGACCGGACGTTCCACTATTTATTTATCACCATGTGATTTGCAAACTACTTCCTGTGGTTGAATATTTAGAATGTTTACCGTAAACCTCCCCTCCGGTAGCAAGTATGGGACTGAAATAATTTCACAGGTGGAAAACAGATTTTTAAGCCGGACTTCCATTCAATGGTTTTAATTGTATTTTGAAATATGTGTATATAGAGTATATTGCACGGCAAAGTTTGAATATCATAAATATTTAATTTAATAGTGAATGGTGGAAACAATAACCCGATGCTAAGCATCGAGTGGGTTATCGTTTCCACCATTCACGAGAGAAATATTTATGATATTCAAACTTCAATGTGCAATATTCTGTTAAGTTGTTTATAATTTATATCACTATTTCACATGTCAAAGTGTAATTTTCTTCACGACAAATCTCAATAGACCCTTTCAGTTTAAAAGAATCCAAATATAAACTATATATCCACTGAAAGCTCTCGTTTCTCTGGTATTAAATATCGACATGAAACGAGTTATTGTTTTATTAGTAAACAGTGAAATGCCAATAAACAGACCAGGTCAAAATGCCCACGACGGAAGACATGTTTGGGTCATCCGGGCGACTGGATGACGTCGGCAGGCTGATAGCGAATGTACGGGTTGTGGGGACAGCTCTAAGCGAGCCGTCCTTTTTAGTTTATCACAGCAGGCTTTAATTGTCATGGAAAGTGTTACTGTCTCGTGTAAATCGGATTATACACTCAACAGGTGTTCCACTGGTGCCGAATGAAAAATTATGACGGAAGCTTGCTTTTGTCTATATACTTGTGTATTGCCATATGAGCTATAGCTAAAGCAAGGCGTGGCTTCAGCCTGTATACGACACGCTGGGATCACGAGTCACCTCCCTTTGGATGTAACTCTCTAATAATGGCGGTTCCCTTTACATTTACAGAGGGGCAGAATTTCACAAGTTCAGTGACCGTTCCTGGCTTTATAAAATGTCAAAAACTGTTAAAGTTACCATATTCAACACCAGCAAAACAAGAGCTTTTCGCTGATATATAGTTCATATTTGGGCAGAGTATTCTTTTAAGCTTTGACTAATGTGCAGTACGCGCTGTGTAGGGCAAAGCATTATTGCGTAAGCACCCTACCGAATCGGCAAGTATGGTTGTAGGTAAACACCTCCGGTCACGTGTCAAATTACAGTCCATGGTAGGTTTTTCGGTGCTTTCGTTATCAAGCATGTCAAGCGTGGGCGTGTTTCTGACCAGACGACAGTGACAACTGCCGAAAATGACCGATTTTCAGCATATCGATGACAGGTATGATTACTGGTGTTTTTGATTTTTTGATGGAGAGATATCGTACTACATTGTCACCAAATGTAGGGTTATTAATATTTCAAGTTAACGAAGATTTTAAACATTATTGCGGCGATGTTCCAGTTGATAGGTGTTGGTGGACAGTCCATGGTAGGTATTGGCATCGAATTATAGTGTGAGAAAATGAGCACAGAATGAACACGTGGGAACTTACTACCTGTCTCATATATCTATGACACATTCATCTCTCGATTCCTTTCACTTGTGTGTGTTTAAGAGGAATATGAACCATTAATATTTTATTCTCTGTCTGTCTGATATTACGACAGTCCATGGTATTCATCATCGGACCGATCGACAGTCCATCGTAGGCCAAAATACGGTCAGTCCGAACTGACGTGAACCATGTAGCCTTGGCCACTGACCCTGTAACCGAATATATGAATCATTCGGAAATCTGGTACAGATCATTACCGGTGACACGATTATCGACCGGCAGTGCCATGAATATGCCATGTACGGGATATACCTGGTGTTAACCATTGTTGACTGCTTTGACACCTTATTAAGGTATCAATTTTGTGATTAAGTGACCGTTTGCCTGCGAAAAATCGTGCATAAACTTGCCGTGCAACTTTTGAAATGCGACCGACTTAAACTTTGCGCATGGCCATTCACACATGAAACGACCTACGGAATAGTCATTGCTACTCGATATCGGCTTGGTCAGCCCCATGATGTGTGAGAAGTTTCATCGCAATCGAGCAAATATCTGGGAAAATATGAGGCTACATTTTGTGGAAAACTTACTTTTGCTGAGGTGTTTAGTTGGATCACTGATGGAACACAGTGTTCTTCTTGCCGTAAGCACATATGTGCCTCTGAGGGGCGAAAGTAATCGCCAGCATACTGATAATGTTCGATGTTATACGGATACACATGCGAATGTGGATACGGTTACATTTTCTCACCAGTGTCAGGTTCACCATCTCAGATTTCGAATCATCTCCGATATTGTTCTCCCATACCAGACTTAGGGTGGTGAACATGCAGTTGTGAATGATGCGCAGAGAGCACATCGTCTGATCCAATGATTCGCCAAATGGACTGTTGCCAAGACAAACGGTAGCTACCATGGACTGTCGACATATCTGATATACAACCATATCTTGCCTCATTATATAACATTGTAGCTGTTATCCGGCTTCAATGTGAAGTAATCCAACCTACAGTTCATGGTCGCATGACACATGGACTGGTGCATTCACCTACAATCATACTTGTCGATTCAGTAGGGTGGTACGGTTGAAAGTGTTGCTTGTATCAAAATTGTTCACTTTTATCTTGTGACGTAATAGACATGCCTTCAGATTGGAACGTTACGCAACGATCAGTGTGATGTTTTGTCCTACAAAACACGTACTGCGCAAGCGTGTCAAAATGTCAGTCCACTCAGAAATGTACATGTAATAACAAAAGCTTTTGTTATTACACTGCAGTATGAAATCAATGAATTTAGTATTAAAATATGAACCATATCGCTACATCGGTTTAGACATTTCAGGATTTTACTAAGACTTTCAGCTCATAGAAATGTTGAAACGAGAGCGGCCATGTTTGTATATTTGTTACGACCCGTTTGAAGCTGTCAAGACGGTCATATGAATTTATACAACCCGTTTGATTGACCAATCACGGCGTAGGATTTGGAAAAAAATTTGCTTGTGGGATAATAAAGATATTCATTTGGGCTTCAACAAGGTACGTCTAATTAGCAAAAAGAGCAGCTGAAGTAGATCATTTGCTTAAACATTCTATCCCTGCAGAGAAACCCAGCCACATGAAAATGTTGTGCCTGCATCACAAAATATCACGCTGATGATATCTGAACTACATGTACGAACATACCTGTGCTGTAATTCATCATCATCATCATCATCATCAGACATATTTCCGAGGAGATCCGTTTTTGACTTGTTATAATCAGCACGCTGCTGATCATTTTCATCATTATCATCATCATCAGACAAATTTCCGAGAAAATCTGCTTTTGCTGCACCCTGCTCATCATTTTCGGACCTGAAATCAGTATTTTGACTTTTATTCTAGATTAAAAAAATAATAAGCAGTTCGGTTTCTACACGTACTTGCACAAAATGCTGAGCAATGGGCCAATATCAGTGTAGCTACAGACTTATTAGGATGGATTCCAGAAAAGGTGGACAACTTTCCATCAATTTTGATAACTGAATAAACCATAAAATACAAAAGTTCCTGACGGCTTCGATCCCGTGACCTCTCGATCATCAGGCAGCGACGCTACCCATTCCGCCAGACAAGCTTTTCGCGATTTTTTCAGAAACTGCTTTTCCCTCAGCAATGAAATTTTACATAGTGCTTAATCATTCAAAAACCATTTTATCGATCCAAATTTCAAGAAAATCGGTTCACAACTTTTCAAAATCGCCTATAATTTGTCCTTCTAGCTTGGGCTAATTTTCCGATGACGTCGCGTACTTGATAACGTTACGCGGCTGACATCGTTGTTGCAGTAAAAATAACCTAGGAGGTATTGATGATTTTCGCCAATTGTTAATCAATTTTGTTGAAATTTGGATCGAATAATGGTTTTTTAATGATTAAGCATTATGCAAAATTTCATTGCTGAGGGAAGACTAGTTTTTGAAAAAATCGCCAAAAGCTTGTCTGGTAGAATTTTGTTACAGACAATAATAGTAGCCTAATGCAGCAGTCAAGTGAAACCCCCCCCCCCCCCCCCAACCTCGGGGATTAGTGGGGATTTAGCAAATGGGAGTTGCTAAAACGCTATAATGCCCTACCCCCCTTGGGCAAAATAATGATGCGAATCCCCACCTAAACCTCAACGAATTACAATTAATCCCCCACCCCTAGGTAAAGAAAATATAAGACGAAACCAGACAAAAACCCCATCCAAACTCCCACCCAGCGACCTGGGGCAAGAGCCTGCCTTCTTTTGGTGAACATATTGAGCAAGGGAGGTAACTCGTTTTGTCAAACGTCTTATCTTACGGTTCGGTACGGGACTGAAACTAAATGAAACCCCCCACCCCATGGGGCTTGAACTTGTTGTGAATCCCGAGGTAATCCCCTACACAGCCCGACCCATGCACGAGGTTGGGGGGGGGGGGGGATTTCGTTTGACTCCTGCATAACTGGACTTGACTTACCGGTTCGCGATTGTTGAATCTTCGAGTTCGAAGTCTTCGTCGAATGACAATTCCGAGCTCGGTTCTTCAACTTCTACTTGTCTATCCTCAGAAACTACGTGAGGTCCGTACAACTGTATTTGATTTCTAACAGTTCGCGTATTGCGAACTATCTTCCAATGACAACGATTGCAGCCACAAATTTGCTGACCATACGGCATTTTTGTTGCCATACATGTACGCGTATCCCATAATACTCATAACTTCTTCGTCGAAAGCACGGACTTGGAAATATCTGGAAACGGATTTGCCCTCAGTCACACTACCTCAGTGTCAAATGTTCATTTTTTTCTAATTTACATTATCAGTCTGCGCTATTTTTCGCGCGATACTTACATCACTCAAATAAGTTCACATCAATTACGAATAAAAATGCAAAAAATAAGAAAGTTTCTTCTTCGCCAACCACTGATTCAATTTTTACAATCAACCCGCGCATGCGTTTCCTTGGATCTTGTCGTCTGCAGGATCTGTTCCGAAACAAATTGGTTGAGGTCAGGAAGGAAGAGCATTGAACACGATGGATTCTCGGTTGGAAGTTAAACTGTCGTCAGAAGGGGTGAGGTCTATTAAAGGTAAGCCGTCAGGAGTACAGATCAGTTTCTAATATGTGACTTTATTTATTATTCAGCTTTATTCAGCTCTGAGTCTAACACCGAGAGCATCTTAATAGCAGTACCGGCCGGTAGCCTCAGATGGTAAAACGGCGCGTTAGTTCGAAAGCTGACTTTACTTGTTTACTACGGAGAAAAGACATTTTTACGGTAGAGATCTATCTGGTTAAAAATGTCTTTTCTTCGTAGTATTCAATTTGTCAGCTTTAGGACTAGCATAACGTTAAGTTCTACCAGACAAGATTTTCGCGATTTTTTTAAAAACTACTTTTCCCTCAGCAATGAAATTTTAAATAGTGCTTAATAATTTATTCAAAAAACATTTTATCGATCCGAATTTCAAGAAAATCGGTTCACAAATTTTCAAAATCGCCGATATAAAGCCCTTCCAGCTTGCCTTGGGCTAATTTTTCGATAATATTAATAATATGGCCTAAATACTGTAATGCAGCAATCAAGGGACGGGGAATAGTTGGGATTTAGCAAATGGGAGCTGCAAAAACGCTATAATGCCCTACCCCCATGGGAAATATAATGTTGTGAATCCCCACCTAAACCTCAACGAATTTTTAGTGCAAGTCAGATGACCGGAAACACGGTTGTGAATACCGAGATAATCCCCTACACAGCCCGACCCATACCCGAGGTTGGGGGGGGGGGATTTCGTTTGACTACTGCATAATAGCGAATGTAGTGTAGTGTCTCAACATGCGCATATGCCCTGAGTCTAGTTCTAGTAAAACGTTTATCTTGTTTTGTAATTCTGTATTTCACAATTTCACGTTATATAGATGGCCCGGTCTATTCTCTCACGAAAGGACGGCGGCTGAAACGGCTTTGTTTGCCGAATGGCAGTGGATATTTAGCCGTCCGGCGGCACTTTGTTTCTTTGGCTATTTTACTGGCGGTCATGGGCAACTGATAGAACATATTGTGGACTTAGAATATTCCAGATGTAGACTAGAGCCTAGAAATTTTGATAAATGAAAAAACCAGAAATAGAAAAACCGGCAGCCGTGGGACTTGAACCCGAGACCTCTTGATTACAAAGCTGATACGCTTCCACTGCGCCACGAGGCTTCACGCCAACTGCCAAAACTCATATTTATACTAAAGAAAACGTGTTAACATAAAGAAACACAAAACTAAACCTAAACAAGCGTTCTGAGAACCCCAACATCTCGCCTTGCGGGGTCATCCGCCAAAGGTGCAGCAGTATTGAAAGCATACATGTAGAGCAAACAATAAGGTCTGGAATAAGTGATGCGGTACAGACAATAATGTCTGGAATAGATTATCTGGTACAGACAATAACATCAGTCCCATGTGGGATTACTGGCAAAAGTTAATCCCATGTAGGATGGATAGGTCAGTGCAGTCGGATTACTGGTACATAGGGCATTCCAGTGTGAGATTACTGCTGGGTGGACCAGTCCCATGTTATTACTGATGGATAGTCCTCTGTGGGATTACTGCTGGATAGTCCAGTCCCAAGTGGGATTACTACCATCACCATCATGGTATGGATGGTAGTGATGGTATGGATGGTAGTGATGGTATGGATGGTATTGATGGTAGTGATGGTATGGATGGTAGTGATGGTATGGATGGTAGTGATGGTATGGATGGTAGTGATGGTATGGATGGTAGTGATGGTAGTGATGGTAGGAATGGTAGTGATGGTATGGATGGTAGTGATGGTATGGTAGGGATGGTATGGATGGTAGTGATGGTAGGAATGGTAGTGATGGTATGGATGGTAGTGATGGTATGGATGGTAGTGATGGCATGAATGGTAGTGATGGTAGGAATGGTAGTTATGGTATGGATGGTAGTGATGGCATGGATGGTAGTGATGGCATGGATGGTAGTGATGGTAGTGATGGTATAGATGGTAGTGATGGTATGGATGGTAGTGATGGGATGGATGGTAGTGATGGTAGGAATGGTAGTGATG